>OX411557.1:8223885-8438885 GCA_948146395.1 Fragum whitleyi
GGGACCTTTGGTTGTCCCATGCTGGACCAAATCTCCCCAGAAAGTCCCTTTTCATGTGACGGGTCACATACCAATTTTCTAATGCAAATATCTATCAATTTGATATTTTGCATTTTGCCCCATAAATTTGTTGATTTCCTCTGAAAATTCATTGCAACATAGCATAAACGCAATGTTGTTGGTACTCACTGGAATTACCTCGTTGAGACAATTTAAATGAGTACCAACAACATAGGGTTCATAGAATTTTAGAAATAAAAGTTTTAAACAGGCTTTACTCCCTTTTATCTGTACAGTGTACCTCTATTAACAAGATATGTTTATTAAACACTGATGCCCCTGTCACTGCCATTTTTCTAAAATTTTTAAAATATTTAACTTTCAAACTGACCTAAAGTCACCTTAAAAGTAATGCCAATAGAAAGATCTTGTCACAAGTAATACTCATGCAAAATATGAAGGCTCTATCCTTCAAATCAATATATATAGCCAAAGTTGAAGTTTTTAGGGGACAAATCACAGACAAATAGACAGGTCAAAAACGATGAGTCTCATTCTATCAATGCAGGAGCATAAAATTTAACACTCAAGGAGTCAATGACTTCTAAATTTGTATAGTTAGTACATGTACAAGCCCTGATGAATACTGAAAGGAACTTACTTCCATTAGGGAAATGTTTTGGATTAAATCCAAAGAATTGAACTTCATACTCTACCTCTGTGTATGAATACACAAAGTAACTTACTTCCATTAAGGAAATGTTTTGGATTAAGTCCAAAGAATTGAACTTCATACTCTACCTCTGTGTATGAATACAGAAAGGAACTTACTTCCATTAAGGAAATGTTTTGGATTAAATCCAAAGAACTGAACTTCATACTCTTCCTCTGTGTATGAAGACATGAAGTAACTTACTTCCATTAAGGAAATGTTTCGGATTAAATCCAAAGAACTGAACTTCATACTCTTCCTCTGTGTATGTTTGCTGAACATCCATCTTGTTCTTAAAACAGATAAAAAGAATATTAGTTTTCAATGAAGCCAGGGCTCGTGTCTGACCCTTAAACAAGGGTTTTGACCCTGAATATATATTTATTTGACCCTTAGAAATACAATGTATCTCTAAAGGGTGTTATTTTGAGCCCCTTTAGAGATATCGCCAGGGAGTCAAATTTTGGTTTAATCCCTGAATGATGTATCTTTTATACTAACATTTTACTTATTTATTGCTTATTGAATAACTTTACAAGTACAAGAAAGGGTCATTTGACTCTTAAACCTGCAAAGTTCTACTTATGACTGGCTCATTTTGTTATTTCCACCCCTTTAAAATATTTTTGACCCCTAGAATTTCATGGTTAAGGAGCCAACAACTCTTCTATTTTAAACATTTGCACAACCCCTAATCTAATCAAGATGTATGGATTTATGTAATAAGAATTCATTTGGAAATTTGATCAAGTTTTTAATACTCTTACTTCAAAAAACCAGAATGGTTGTCTAGATAAAATCTGAATCAAATTTGAAGTTCAGCCATATTATAAAAGACAGTGAACTTCTTACAGGTTGATGAGGCAATTTGAAATTTAAGGTATCAGTTGCAAAACATTTAAGAATTAATGAACAGTGTTAACAGAGGTTTCCTAATGATTTCATCTGGAAATCTTGGTCAACATTGTGCAAGATCTTGACTTCCAAAATGTTGTAGAAGTATTAGGTCTACTTTTGTAATGAAAAGTACAAAACAATGTAGAAAAACTGAGGATATCTTTAAGGATATATATGCATTCCGAACACCACTCGGCCAATCTCAAGATCAACCTCAGATGAACATATACAGACTATTTTTAAAAATTACGGGAAAACCTTGCAAAAACTCGATGACTCAGTAAAAATAGCGTTAGCCCTCGAAAGTTTGAGTAAAAACATTCAACGTCACAAATGCTACTCGTTTAAATCACTGACGTGAAACCATCGCATCCATATATAGACATCTTTAGATTCTTAAATAACTTAATTTTTGAGGATGATTTGCCATTCTCAAAAATTAATATTTTTCAGTCGTTATTTACTGCAAAAGATATTAATCTAAAGATAGCGCCGGTTATTTCCGCGCTAGATTTTCATACACTGTTCATACACTGTTTTCACCTAACAAAATGTACAATTTTGTTACATACCAATCCGCCTTGCATACATCCGAGGTCTGTTGCAGTTTACAGAAATGGCCGAGTGATGTTCCGAATGGATATATAGGATCTGTCATGAGATTTTATTTGATCTTAACCATGCCTCCTGCCAAAGCAGGAATATTCCGGGATAAGCAAATTTCTCCCCCCAAAAATTTTAGTTTTAGCTAAATGAGAGATATTTTTGCACTTTATTTTCTGAGCCAGAATTATCCTTGTGATTAAAAAAAGATGGCAAATAAAATATTTGAAATAGGCTTTTCAATTTCGCAAATTTTTGAGTATTAAAATATTAATATCTAATTGTTCCTCGTGATGTCAGTAAAATTAGCCTGTTGTGTAGAGTTGTGAGAAAGTCCTTTGGGCATGAAAGTAGTCTGGGAGGTTGACTTTCTGAAAAGCGCCAGTGTCTCTCGGGCGATATTGACCTAGTTTCATGGTCACTAATGATAATCCTTATCATTGTAAGCCATCATACTAGACGTAACTAGTAGGCTTTTGAAATTTATATACTCTCAGAAGGCTACCAACTTAGACTATATAGGATGAAAGCAATATGTGGACTTCAACAATGGACTGGGTAACTGCCCCTAAATCTATCAATACTAGATACAGGTATTCAGATAAGGTCTAGGGGAACTAATTCATTTCCAACCACTCTGGTAGAAAACTTTAGGGAAACTGCGGTCCATATACTCAAATGTTGAAGGTGATCTCTGATTGGTCAATATTATTGAAATTCAAAATTGTTTGAATATTTTTCAGCGATTATAATCTGTTGATGAAATACAAATGAAAAATTAAAGATTTTAAACTTTTTTCCCGGTCCAATAGCTATTTATAAACATGGGTATATTTGTTTGAGGGGCCTGTAAAAACCGCTTCGCTGTAAGGGTCATCTCAAAAATGGCCCAAAAAGTCGTAGAGAAAAGGAATCATACCATACTAATTTTCAATTCATTTCATGCGCAAATGAGCGGGCCCCAATTTAAGACAGGTTTGAACACTCTTGCATTCTCTTGGACTGAGCTATGACCGGAAAGGTTATAATGGCTGATAACGGAAAATGAATTGGTTCCCTTATACCATAACTCTACATATTTTCGTTAGGTCATGTGACCCGGTAGTGATGTTATTTGATCAAAGTTAAAAGGGAGCTAGAAAATCTTAAAGCGTTTGGTTAGCAATTTGTAACATGCAGATGATTGAAAATCACAGTTGAATTGTGGGGGACGACACCAAATAATGGGTTGATTTTTCGCTCTTCTGTCGTATGTTTATCTGATAAAGCACATACTTAGAAAAGCAAAAGAATTTCAGTAATTCCATTTTCAAAAATCTATGGATATGGATATGCATGATGGGAAAAATTCTTATGATTTTGTAATAACTACTTGTCGTCACGGTCAAAACTACATCTATAATTCAAACAGCCAATCAGATTGCCTTTAAAATTTTACCCTACCCATTGTCTCTACAAAAGATTAATATCCTTCATCCACTCTCTTTTCTATGAATTGAACATTGGTGAATAATCAAATCATCGTAACAACAGCTTGATGATGTTGATGATATGATGGAAAGAGGATTTATTTCTATTACGCACAAGGGTAATATATGCTAAATGGTATTTATGCCCTTGGCCATTTTTGCCAATACTAACCATTTCCTTTTATTTTATGTTATTGACCACAAAAAATGTTTTGTTGTAATTTATCTTTATTATTATAAGTAATTACTTATAAAATTGTAGTTGCGATAACGTACCCCCATCCCTTTTGATAGTCTGATGTGGGATGGGGTTACGAAGCGTTCCCTCTTTGTTCTATATTGCAGGGCCCGGAGTGATTCACTCCGGGCATTTTAAGGTCAATTTTTGGAATATGTATTAATTCTAAAAACACCATTTTACAATCTAAACCTACCTTGGTAGTTTATTTATAAGTCCCAATAAAAATTTTTCGGCACAAATTTAAATATCCCAAGAATTTCACTTTTAATTAGTATCACTGTCTGAAAATCGTATTTTTTCCCTTCAAAGTCGGCCATTTTGGGTTGATGTTATTGAAAGTCTCGTGAGTTCTCCCGTTTCCCGCCAAAATTCAGCTAATGAAAAATCAGGTCACCATATTTGGGAGTCGTAGTATTTTTTGTAAACAAACTCGTTTTGATCATTATAAAAGATGAAAATTAAATGAAAAGTTTTGTAAAGTCACTTAAATTGGTAAGGTAGTAGATAGATACAGGGTACTAGATGCTTCAAATTCGCAAAGGTTTTGAAAGGTAGGTAAAAATAGCTACTACACTTTTTACCCAGCACCTGTTTTGACAGCATGGAATTAGTAAACAAAGTGACGTCAAAATAAATCACATGATCAACATAACTGTCATGGCCTCCAAACTTCGAAAATTTGAACAATTGAAAAAGAAAACACTTTTTTTAAGGAAAATATAAGTGATTAATCGGTTCCTGTAACATTATTTGCTTTCAAAACTTAGGTAAGAATGACATTAGTTCTTAAATGACCTTTCAGTTTGAAAAACATAAACTTGATAACTGCAACAAAAAACAAATAGGGTGGATATTGTAGCCCTCGACCGGCAGCATTTCAGAGAGAGGGGTACATTATTGCAGCTAATAAAATTGTACTGTCCCTTCTTTTGTCCCTCAAATTTTTTGAGAGGGGGCCAAAATGTCCTAAAGCAAACACTTTTAGAGACCTGTGACTAACATCCAATTATCCTTGTTTGAAATAAAATGGAACGGAATAACAACTAAATGGTGGAAAGAAATCGCAATATTTTACCTAATGTCCAGATTTATGGTACGAAATGATTATGGTACGAAACGTGTACCGGGCCGATTGACGAAGAGAGTACGCGAATCGAAGCTGCGTATCATAGCCTAACATAGTCTAGTTATAAGGATCATGTAATGCAATGGTAAATGCATTATTTATTTATTAGATTTACCATCTGTTTAAATAAGCTTCAAAATATCCAAAATTTATTTATTTTGAAGTCAGCGCGCTTCCGGTGATTAAACGGTGTCACACCGGTTACTTCTTTTCTTTTTCCATTTTGGCCTATTCAATTTTTGTTCAGTTTATCACTCATTAGAAAAGCTGTTCGGGAAGCAAGAGAAAAATGAAAAATGCTTAAGTCACACATTTTCGGTATTTCACCATTTACATTACTTATATCAAAATGTTTGTCTTTATGTTTCTACAAACTGAAATACCCCCCCCCCCCCCAAAAAAAAAAAAAAAACTGAGAGAGCCATAACTCAGTTGAAAATAATTGGAAAATTTCATAAGAGAACAAATCACCAGCTACTTAGAAGAAACTTTAAATGGGAAACAATCAAAATCAGCGCCAGTCACAAGCGGAATCCCCCAAGGAAGTGTCCTGGGCCCCACTCTATTCATTATTTTCATAAATGATCTACCAGACATCACCAGAAACTGTACAAAATTATTTGCAGATGACACAAAAATCTATTCCAAAGTAAATAGCAAAGAAGACCAAGAAGTACTACAAGCCGATTTAGATAAACTGAACAATTGGTCACAAACATGGCTACTAAAATTCAATGAAGGCAAATGTAAGCACCTGCAAATTGGAAAAGAAACAAATACACAATACAAGCTAGCCGGGAAAGATATATTTAAGGACACTTCCGAAAAAGACCTAGGAATCCAAATAGCCTCCAAATTATCGTTTAAGGGTCACATCAATCAAAAGGCTAAACAAGCAAATAAACTCCTGGGAATGATAAAAAGAACATTCACCCATATGGACAAATCGATGTTTCTCATCCTTTATAAAAAATCTTATCCGTCCACAACTTGAGTAAGGTTCAAATGTATGGTCAACAACCTATAAAAACGAAGAAATTAAACTAGAAAACATCCAGAGAAGAGCAACAAAGATCATACATAACATCATAGACAAAAATTACAATGAGAGATTACTCCACCTTGGCCTTCCAACTCTACAATAGAGACGACAGAGATCAGATGTTATACAGGTTTACAAAATAATGAACAACATAGATAAGGTAAATAAAAACAAGCTTTTTCCTTTCAAATCATCACAAAACACAACTAGAGGTCACGACTTCAAAATCCACAAAAAGCTATGCAAATCAAATACAAGAAAGTCTAACTGTACACAACGTGTTGTAAATACATGGAACAAACTGCCACGGGATGTTGTAAATTGTAGAACTGTAAATAGTTTTAAGAGTGCACTAAACAATCACTGGAAAAATATTCCAGTGAAATTTTTACCGGATTGTTATGGGCCGGAAGCGGGCATTGTACGAAACACAATTAAAGAAAAGGACCGCAGAGGCAACAGCCTACAAATGGTCTCGAAGCACAGGTAAAAGATAAAGAAAATGACCTACTTACAGAACATCAACATGGTTTCAGAAAAGGAAAACCCTGTGTCACACAACTTATTGAAACAATCGATGAATGGACAGAAATGCTGGACCAAGGTAAAACGGTGGATATTATCTACCTTGATTTCAAAAAAAGCATTCGACACAGTGCCACACAAACGACTAATACACAAACTAGAAGGCTATGGAATAAAGGGAAACCTATTAAAATGGATCAACAGCTTCTTGACGGATAGGGAACAAATGGTAGTACTCAATTGAGCTACATCTAACTATTGCGAAGTTTCAAGTGGAATACCCCAGGGAAATGTCCTAGGACCATTATTATTTATAATCTACACCAACGACCTACCTGATAATTTACTGAACACAACACGTAATTTTGCAGATGATACTAAAATCTACGCAGCATTTGATGCTACAGAGCAGGAGACTTTACAAGCAGATTTGAAGAAGCTTGGAGATCGGTCTGAAAATTGGCTACTTGACTTCAATCAGGAAAAATGCTAACACTTACAGCTTGGAAAACCTTTCAACAGCCAATATAACCTATCTGGAAAAGAAATTACACAAGACAAATCAGAAGTCGACTTGGGTATCTGTACTGATAGTAAACTTATTTTCCGAGATCACATAGGCACGAAAATAAAGAAAGCCAATAGAATGCTTGGTATCATAAAAAGAATTTTTTCTTATGTGGACAAAGACATGTTTCTCAATCTGTACAAAAGCCTAGTTAGACCTCGCCTCGAGTATGGTAGTAGTGGACATACAATGTATAAAACAGATCAAATAAAAAATGAGAAAAATACAAAAAAGAGCTACCCAACTTCTGCCTGACACCAAAGATAAAAGTAACACAGAAATACTAAAAAGTTTGGGACTTGGAGTACAGACAATTACGATCGGGTATGATCCTAACTTTAAAAATCTTCAAAGGAATTGATAGAATAGAAAAAACAGAAACTTTTCCCAAAGAATACAACCCAAGAACCTAGACTCGAGTACATAGTCTAAAAATCTACCAAAAAAACAAAAAAAAAAAAAACAAAAAAACAAAAACAAAAAAAAAAAAAAAAAAAAAAAAAACCGGTGCAACACCAACATGAGAAAAAAACAGTTTCGCTATGAGGATAGTCGACCAGAGGAATTTGCTGCATGAGGAGTGTACAATATAAAAAGCTGTAAATAATTTTAAAAGTTTTTTGAATGGAAAAAATGGAAAAATAATCCAGTTAAGTTTTAACATGAGTGTTTTAGGGCGGAGGCGGAGAAATCTTCCACCAAAGATAAGGATCCAAGAGGTGAAAGCATAAATTGATCTCAAGGAACAGGTAACAGGTAACAAAAGTACCATACTGCATCTACAGTATAGGAGTTGTTAAAAGTGTTTATTTCGCTTATTAGAATGATCACTGTGGTTGTGTACATTGGCATTAAGATGACTTGTAAGCAAAGTCGATTTTAAACGAATAACCTAGATGACACTCGTATTTTACTAGTGTATTTTCCCAGACAGCAAAGATTTTTGGACCCATTTGGGTCATATGCGGGGATCTATATGGGCAACCCATGTAGGGCCCAGACGGGATGTGCAACTGGGATCTGAATGGCCCCACATAGACAAGCTATATGGGGCCTATATGGGCCCCGAATGGGAAATAATTATCCACAATGGACCCACATGGATCCCAGATCTTTTAAACAGGCACTATATGGGAAACACATGGTACCAATATGGGCTTAAAATACCCACCAGGGACCCATGTGGTACCCAGATTTTTATTTTATGGGTTCCCTTATAACTGAGATTTTTTTGCGACCAGTATAGTCGATATTTACCAATCATGGTCCCATATGGTTCCTATGTTGTTATCTTATATTGTTCCTCAACTTGAAGCAGTTTTGACCCATATTGAGTATTCATGATAAAAGCAAATATATCTGTTAAATTTACACAATGTAGATCCTAAAATCCTTGATGTAAACTTCAAAAGAATTATAATGATGGTTCTTTTCATTATCAAAATTGTTCTGTTTGCTTTTTAAAAAGTGAAGTTCTACATAAAAGGAGGAGATCATTTTAAACAGTTCGTATCCAGGCTATTAAAAAAATTCTGAATTTAACTCAACTTATGTTGATTTTAGATTTGATTTTTCATAAAAAAATATTTGATAAAACATGAGGTTATTCCACATGAACTGGTGTATGTATGCGACCCTCTGAACATTTTTAAATGCCTGTAACAGAAAGACCCGGAGAACCGACGATTTTGCTAAAAAAAAAAACAAACCAAAAAACGTGGATTTTTCGTTAAATGTTAATAGAATAGCTTGGTTTATCATTTGAAATTAAAAGTAATAGATTTTACTCACATTTGAGTCAATGTAGATACCCAGTAATAAATCTCTATGTGATCTTTGTAAACAATCGTTTAGAATAAGGGACCGGAAAAAGAGATGTTGTACAGTGACTTGAAAACAAATTGTACAGTTACTTGACTTATGCAATGATTTATTTTGATTACTTACTTGATTTTATCTCTCCGAATCGATGGCATAAATACACGAGGCACACCCATATTTTTTCTTAGGACGAAATGGTAGTTGAGCTTAGAAGTTTGGTATGCTTGTCTACAATTCTCAGCTCATTATTGTATCTGTACCTCTACTCTGGCTTGAAGAGCCAAAAATTATAACCTGATTTGTCCTCTTTTTAGTCTAAGATCCAAGAATGAAGAGGAAGCGCTAATGACGTAAGATTTAAAAAAAAAAAGTGTTGTGGAATGCGCCACAACACTAGACAGTTGAGTCATTTTATCTATAACAAAGGAGGCCAAAAATTTCGGGGTCTGACCAGCAACATGAAAGTGGCATAAGATTTTGAATAGGCCAAAAAGGTTGCTTAGAAAAAAGAATATGTTGTTCAGTTCTGGCTGCATTTCAGTCCATTCAAACCAGACGTCAGACAGCTTCAATATTTGGTATGTACGAGGACTGATCGGTAAATTCGAGTTATGAGATGTACAGCAATCAAACTTTGGATACTGATGAATGATCACTTATTGACTGATTCGCGACGTTTAGGTTTTGGTTACGTCAGAAATGAAAAAGATGACGCCATGTCTATGACGTCACGGTAAGCGCTCACCATTGAGAAATGGTGGTCAACGTCATTTTGAAGAATTAACATGTCAACATTGTATATGTCGCCGAACATTGCATGAAAAATAAGAAAGCTTTTTTTGTAAATACCTAATGGAAACACTTATTTTTCAGATAGTGCTGTTCCAAAGTTATTTCACAATAAATACGACTTAAGAAATAGCTGAAGCTTATCTTTTGCAAAAAAGCGAAAATTACCTAATTTAAATGCATTTGGAGAATAAGAACTGATGAAATGATCAGAATTCTTGTGAGAATTTGCAAATTAAGTAGTCTTTACGCCCATCATGGTGACCATCATTTCAGTTTATTTCATGTTCGGTCATAAACAGGTACGGCCGGTGTAACAGTGTAACGTGTCCCCCCTGGGTAACCTGTCTCCCCTTGGGGTAACCTGTCCCCCCATGGAAAACATTATTTCTTATTAAAATTTTAATTTTTCATAGATGCTATTTTGTATAACTCTTAATCAATTTAAAAAAAACATATAAGAAGTTTATCTGTATTATTGATTGGTTTTCAATTCTTCAAACCAAAATATAATTTGCTTACTATGATTTTCTAATCAAATCAATTTTCCAATTTTTTTTTTTTTTACTATAATTGTCAATCTTGATATTTCATGCAAATATTTGAAAGTTTCATGAAAAAAAATATAAGAAAATAAAACTTTAGTGGGGGACATGTTACCCCGGGGTAACCTATCCCCGGGGACAAGTTAGCCCGGGGTAACCTGTCCCCCTATTCAAAATGCTTTTATTCATTTGATTTCACCTTCCAGTCATTCATTTTCATATCATGAAATTATCATATGATATTCATTGAAAAATATTTCATTTATTTCTTTTTTAATATTGATGCTTTTTGAAAGAAAAATCTTAGCGCTTGCACTTTTTTTAATTTTTTGCAATATTACTTTTGCAATATCTAAATTTTTTCCAAGTCCATAGTCGATTGATTAATAGCATTTATCAACATGTCATGTTAATATTGCAGTCTTCATTAGAAAGCAACATGACAAATTCATTCAATACACAAATGTACTTCTTCTTTTGAAAGGGGGACAGGTAACCCAAGCCAGGGTAACATGTCCCCGGGAGACAGGTTACTCTAGGGTAATCCTGTCCCCCTATTCCAAATGCTTTTTTTCATTAAAGATATTACCTTCCGTTCAATCTTTTTTATTAAGAATGTATGGTATGATATACTTTGAACATTCCCTCAAAGAATATCTATGTTAAAATATATTTTGAAATGTGTTCCTTTTTCAAAAAGATTTTTCAGGGGATATGTATCTTTATATTTCTTTTTTTTTGTTCCTTCTTTAAGAATGGTTCTTAGCACTTGAATATTTTTTTTTTATTAGAATAATTAAGAAATTGAAAATATTTTGGAAAATTTGTGCACAGAACATTGTTGACAACCTTTTAAGAGGTGGGACAGGTTACCCAGGCCTGGGTAACGTGTCCCCGGGGACAGGTTACCCTAGCTTGGGTAACATGTCCCCCCCATACATACACATACACTCACAATAAATTTTCTAATAAGTGAATAACTACTTTGTAAAACAGTTTTGATATAAATGAGACTATCACACAGTTTTCAAATCAAAAAGATGTATTTGCAAGTTTTGTTGTATAAATCCTCATTAATAACCTTTTTTGTGTTTTCACTGGATTAACAGGCCTTGGTAACATGTTTCAGAGACAAGTGACCACAGCTTTGGAAACCTTACCCCTAAACAATTTTAAATATTATGAAATATTTGAAAACATATGGGTTTATTTTTGCATATAACATTGTTGACAGTATTTTGGGGTGCGGGACAGGTTACCCAGGCCTGGGTAACGTGTCCCCTGGGACAGGTTACCCAAGTTTGGGTTACGTGTCCCCCCCCCCCCCCCCCAATACCCACACACAGTCACAACAAGTTTTCTCATAAGTGACTAATTTTTGTAGTAAAAACAATTGTGATATAATTGAGACTATAACATATTTTCCAAAGAAAAGAAATTGTTTATGTAAACTTATGTGAAAATTCCTGGTTAAAATGTTAACAATGCTTTCCCAGACTGGAGTAACTTTTTTCAAAGACAAGTGACCACATATTGGAAAATCTTACATGTACCCAAAACAATTTTGAATAAATAAGAAATAGAAAATATTTTGGTAAATTTGTGCACAGAACATTGTTGACAACCTTTTAAAATAATGTATATGCAAGTTTTGTTGAATAAATCCTCATTAACAACCTTTTTTTTGTGTTTTGGGTTAACAGGCCTGGGTAACATGTTTCAGAGACAAGTGACCACAATTTCGGAAACCTTACCCCAAAACAATTTGTAATATTATTAATAATTGAAAACATATGGGTTTATTTTTGCATACTACATTGCTGACAGCATTTTTGGGGGTGGGACAGGTTACCCAGGCCTGGGTAACATGTCCCCGGGGACAGGTTACCAAAGCTTGGGTAACATGTCCCCCCCCCCCCCACACACACACACAAAGAAAAGATTATGCTTTTGAATATTTTTTCTAAAGACAAGATCATTCTTAGATATGTCCATAGTCATGATGACATTAAACATTTTTTTTCTAAAAAAACCAAGTTTAACTATTATAATACTTATCATGAAAAATATAAAAATCCTGCCGAACTGAAACAGTTTGCAAAACAGATTAAAATCACAAACAGATCAAAGAAAGAGGCTTGTAACACACAGAATCAAAATTTCTTCGTTAAAGAAATGTGACTAAATATTGGTTTATATTAACTGTAGGGGGGGACAGGTTACCCCAGGGGGGAACAGGTTACCCCGGCTGATTTCTAGGGTAACGTGTCCCCGGGTTACCCTGGGACACCGGGTCAAGCAGTTCCAGTGTATCAGGTCGGGTTTCATCCGACGTTGAAATAGCTATTAAGGTACCCAGTCACCATTTGGCAATTGTTCAAATCTTTATTAAATAGATATATTTCGTAGAGTGTACCTTTACGATAATTTGACGAAAAAATCAGTATATCTTTTCATGCATTTTTCGGAGAAAATGGGGATTTTTAAAAATACCATTTTTCTTGCGAAAATGCCAAGAAACAGACGATAAGAGGCTGAATGGTGACCTTCAATGTTAATGAGCTGGTAAACGTGATTTATTGAATACAAGGAATTGTAAAATATTGGAAAAGTTACATTTACGAGACGAAAATGCGGGAAAAACGTTCTCGAAAAAATACTCTTTTTTTCAGTGAAATTGAATTTTCATTTTAAAATCAACAAAAAAACACAAAACTCTATTTAAAATATTGAAAGAATGTAATAGGAAATTAGTTTAACATTAGAAGATCTAGAAAAGGTAAAAAAAAAAAAGTAGGTGTATCTAGGCATTTTTAACCACTTTGCTTTCCATGAAACCATCAACATTCCAAATTCAGGCGCTCACCTGTTTTCGCATTCTGGTAATATATACCTATTTGAGAAGAGTTTGAGAAAAAATACTGTAATACAAAACATGTACCTCATTGATATTTATGTAACTGCTATTTTTGTTTCAATTTCTGATAATCAAGGCACAAAGGTACAATTCAGAGCGAATGGTGGGTTAGATGAAGAATGTTTCTTTCATTACAAGACAAAATCAATAATGTATTTCTAATCGGCCCAATCATCATGTATATCAGTCATAAGATGATGCATTTAAGGCAACAAACTTAAAACGTCGATGATATACTCAATATCTAAGTGTCATTTGTTGAATCTGCTAGAGAAATGGTTCAAATGACAAAAGCCAGTTGAATGGCAGAGAAACGTCAGGTTATAACATCATTAGATAAGGACAACTTGCTTGCAACAGTAGTCATCTAACTTTTCAACAAAATATCCCGATTTCTCATAACGTAGGCAATGAAAGAAATTAACGTTCACCATTTAAGCTTCAGTGGTATTGTTGACAAACAAGTTTTATTCCATTGACCCCATCGGAACAAGTTTTTGTAACGTTGGAAAGGAAATATTGCCCGTGAATCTATATTACACAATTTTCAAGAAGGTTTACAATTTTATACCTAATTGATTTTAGCCTCAGTGTAAATCAATGTTCAGTTCATTGCAATTTCAAAAATAAATAACAATAAAGTAAGAATACCAAAAGGCGGGGATCACTTATTTAGAAAAAATACGAAAGGGATAAACTTTTATTAAAGGGAGGTAATATGTTTTCGTTATTTTTGCTTATTCGAGTTAAGGTTTCCAATGGTGTCCGATATCCAAAATCGTAAATAAGTTTAAGCGAAATCTATCCATAATAGTTCTTTTGACATTTTTAACACTGAAAGATGAGCGTCGTCCTCACCAATACCATCACCATCAACACTTTCAGTTTCACAAACTGAGGTATCACTAGAAGACAAATGATGAACAAACCCACACTTAGCAAAGTACTTCTGAATTATTCATGGGTCTGCCTCTCTCCAGGACACATTGATCCAGTAGATGCAAATTAACAGATCTGTTTTAGGTTATTAGACCCTGATCTGTCTAAATCTGTGTTTGTACAAACTGTAACTGTCGCTTTTTGAAACTTCAGCTCCAGGGTCTGAATGATGCCTTGGTCCATTGGTTGGGCGAAGAATATTGTATTGGCTGGCGGAAACACTAACTTAATGTAACCCAATGTCAGGTTGGGGTGTGAAGGAGCATAATCCAAAAATAGGAGGATGTTTCTATTCTTCTCATTTGGCGATCAACACGTTTCAGGCACTCGGTCATTAGGTCAGTCGTCATCCAAGTCTTACAAATTTTCTGTAGAGGACAAAGGTTTTCTGGCTTAACACGTTTGAAGTATCTTGGGCTAACGGATTATCAAATGACAAGAGACTGTCACCATTCATGGAAGCACACAAGGAGACTGAGATTCTGTCTTTTGAACGCCTTTTTTCGAAAGTTTTTTCATTGAGTTATGGCATCCAAAATATGGTAACCTACGCTCAAATAAGCTGTACTGTGTTTATTGAAAAGGGTGTGTTTCTTGATGAGTTCTTTCCGACTATTAATTGTCTCTCACCAATGTGTTGATAATCGTAGACCTATGTGAGATAGCAGCTGGAGGCTAGGAAAGGATGTGGTGGTTGTACTGGTGAGAGAAATACCAGGAAATCGTTGTTAGGTTCTCCAGCCGCCGCGATATAACTGAAAAACTGTCGAAAGCTGTGTAAACTCCAATCAATCAATCAATCAATCAATCAATCAATCAATCAATCAATCAATCAATCAATCAATCAATCAATCAATCAATCAATCAATCAATTCTTGATGATTTTCTTTACTCTCTCGGTATATAGGTGATTTTATTTGTTATTAAATACCGTTATTTCACGTTTGTTAAATTTCAGTTCAGACCACCCCTACTCGAAGCTCTACCACATTTTCCCGCGTTTTCGAATACCACGGTTCACGCGGTTCGCCACGGAAATCACGGATTCGTTTTTCATTACATTACTTTTTTGGTCGGATTTCCGTAATTGGTTCCTATACATGTATTTGTATAAATTCCGTGATTTTGATATTTTTCCGTGATTTCTATAAACTATAAACTTAGAACGCAAGGCTTGAAATCACGGGTACGAATATATTAATGGAACTTTTAAAAAGATTTCCGTGATTCGTTATCATTTAAATGATTTCCGAGAATAATATATCCGTGAATTCTGTGATTTTCGTGACAATCTGCGTTTTAATGTTGACTTTTGACCACTTAATTTTTAGCTCCACTGGCCGAAGGCCAGCGAGCTATTGTCATTGCGAGGTGTCCGTCGTGCGTGCGTCAGTCCGTCTGTCCGTCCGTCCGTGCGTGCGTAAACTTTTCTTTAAAGATCTTCTCCTCCTAAACCAATAGGTGGATTTTGACGAAACTTGGCCAGAATGTTCCTTGGGTGACCTACTTTAAAAGTTGTTCAAGAAATTTGGAATGACCCCCAAATATGGGCGTGGCAGGGCGGGGCTTATTTTGACCCCAAAATCTTTGAACAACATCTCCTCCTGAACCATTGGGCCAATTTTAATGAAACTTAATCCGAATGTTGCTTCAGTGACCCTCTTTTTAAGTTTTTCAAAAAATTTTGATTGAACCTAAAACATGGGCGTGGCAGGGCGGGGCTTTTTTTGACCCTGAAATCTTTGAATGACATCTCCTCCTGAACCATTGGGTCGATTTCAATGAAACTTTACCAGAATGTTCCTTGGGTGACCCTCTTCTAAAATTGTTCAAGAAATTTGGATTGACCCCCAAATATGGGCTTGGCAGGGCGGGGCTTATTTTGACCCCAAAATCTTCTAATGACATCTCCTCCTGAACCATTGGGCCAATTTTAACGAAACTTTATCAGAATGTTCCTTGGGTGACCCTCTTCTAAAGTTGTTCAAGAAATTTGGATTAACCCCCAAATATGGGCGTGGCAGGGCGGGGCTTTTTTTGACCCCGATATTTTTTAATGACATCTCCTCCTGAACCATAAGGCCAATTTCAATGAAACTTCAACAGAATATTCCTTGGGTTACCCTCATCTCAAGTTGTTCAAGAAATTTGGATTGACCCCCAAATATGGGCTTGGCAGGGCGGGGCTTATTTTGACCCCAAAATCTTTGAACTACATCCTCTCCTGAACCATGGGGCTGATTTCAATGAAAATTTACCAGAATGATCCTTAGTCGACCCTCTTCTAAAGTTGTTCAAGAAATTTGGATTGACCCCCAAATATAGGCGTGGCAGGGCGGGGCTTATTTTGACCCCAAAATTTTTGAATGACATCTCCTCCTGAACCATTAGGCTGATTTCAATGAAATTTTACCAGAATATTCCTTCAAGAAATTTGGATTGGATGAGATCCATTGGATCAATTAAATTCAGGTGAGCGGTTTAGGGCCATTCTGTCCTCTTGTTTCAAAGTGATAGCTAAATATTTTTCCTCCTTGTAATTTTACATTAGTTAAATAAGTTCATTCCTTCATAAGTCAGTTTCAACCTAGAAAAAGTCTGAATTCCTTCTGAATGCTGTTCACTTTCATTACCTTCTATTTTCAATATCTCTCTTTCAAATCTTGAGATTTTTTAGCCAGTGGAGCGAGTAGCCTCTTGTTAAATTTCCGTGATTTCCGTGAATGACATGTCCGTGATTTCCGTGAGTGACTTGTCCGTGATTTCTAAACAAAAACAATACAAACTCAACAAAATCGCTAATGAATAAAATTCTATTGTCTACAATCTAAACTCTACAATCTAAACATTTGTTTGTTTTCGACTTTTTGATTTGTCTTTGATTCAATTTAATGTCTTGACATTCTGGATGAAACCATCTCTGGCATTGAGTACATTTAAATGAAAAACCATCGTCCGGCATTCTACAGCTGCAATAAACAGGGTAATCGTGCGATTGAATATATTCCGATCCCCTTTTAACAGTTTTATGTGGGAACTCTCTCATAACCCCGTCTTGGATACAGTCCAAAAGGTGACTTCTAAGCCGATCGTTGTTATATTCTACCTCAGTCGGATCCTGCCCATATGCTAAGGATGTGGTAAATGCTATAGCGTATAACCCCCAATCATTCCCGTTAGGCTGCATATCGTTGTTCATCATTCTCATGTAAATGTGGCTATGTGGTGTTTTGACTAAATCTGCCACACTGTTTTCTATACTTGAAGAAACTCGCATGGTATATCCACTATTAAACACTCTTATACAGGGTGTGCTAAAATCTCTGTAACTGGCTACTGTTACCCAATGACTGCATCCGGTATTAGGGTTGGTGTTCAAAATCATTTACGGGCTTGAAACATGGCCTCTGAGCGTATACACATGGCTGCAATCCTTCAATGTCAGGAAACCTCTTGTTTCTTTCTATTATTTGAATACATGTACCTCTCTATGTCTTTCTTCAGATGGCGCCAACAACCAACAACTTCTAATGTTGTTTCTACTTCTGAAGCATTGCCAATTCCAATTTCCATGTCTGTTGCCAATTGGGACATTTTTAAGATGTTTTGAAAATGATCTGAGGATTTGAAAAAGAATCTGATGGTGACTTTGAAATTTTCTCTCATGTAATAGAAAGCCTAAATGACGTCAGATAGGGTGAAATTCACAAAAGCAGGGTACAAGTTTTTGATAATTTCACTGCTTTTGCGGAGAGATTATCAATTGATAATCATCCGTTATTTCTCGATAAACCACCGAAAAGCATTAAAGAAATATCCATAATGAAACCAATTTATCATGTGAATACTTTGTGTGGAAGCTTACAAAATAGCTTGTGCACTAAAACCCTTTTCCATAGAGGAATACGACTAATATTTCACAAAATAAGAATGCAGGAATCTTGATGGAGCCAACTTAAATTAAAACAATATAACATCACATATATTTTATAATTCTATTTCATCGATATGCCATCTACAGTCTCTACGGTCATACTGTATAGTGAACATAAGTTTTGTGAAAATGATAAGGTGAATGGATTTTGAATCACTCCAAAATTGAATTCAGCGAGTGTTTGAGGGAAATGGCTCAATATCTTCAGGCATTCTTACCAAACGAAGAGTGTTTATAGAGCTCAGTCGGTCTAGCCCGTTCTCTCATCAGCCCCATTCGCACCCGACTTCAAACAATTGAAGGTCAATCGCGTGGGTCCCAATCCCCGGACTGGCACGCTAAAAAGCTAATTGTCTTTCGGATACATGAGACGTTAAACCGAGGTAGCCTGACGGTGATATTGGGAAACAGCATATTTTTCTTGTTTGACGAATGATTAAAATTGCCTATTTTTTAGAATTTAACCCTTTTTTTAAGTCGGAAACTTCTGATTCATCGCTAGTGTTCATATTTTTTCACACAACCGTCTATAAATCAAATTTTGTATCTTGTATAGCCTGGTTAAATTGACCCGAATTTGACCTCTGTGGAAAAATGCTAAAATAACAATTACCGACATATTTTATCAATTTAAAAAAAAAATGCATAATACATTCAATATCGTTTTTATTCATTCCTATGAAAGCACGTGGAAAGCCGAGTAGAAATAATCAGATTTTTACTTATCTAAATAGCAGGGGTCAGATTCAAGTCAATAAAACAGCACTATATCTTACGAGTTCCCAACTTAATGTATATTGTCAATTCTATTATCATTCAGGCAGATTTTCCAGGAGAAAGGATCAAATATTTTCCTCGCAAACGACGTTTTGGATCACGTGAGAAAAATAGTCATTCGAATCTAAGGCTGTATATATGGGGACCGAGGTATCACTTCAACAAAGCTGTTCTGCTGACTAGTGCTGGGTAAAACTATGACAGGTGTTCGGCTAGATTCGGAATTCACCGGATAAACTGCATTCTGCCGAATACCATGTCCAGTTAAACACAAAACCAACTTTCTCCTAGCCACTCGGAATGTTTAATTGAACTGTTTCCTGAAGGATGTTGCTCTGTGGAAGTACAAAAAGAAATTAAACGTATAGTTAATGAACAACAGTTGGTTGATAATTGCATGCAGCAGTCTATCAACAGCTGCTTCGTGAGTGTAAAGAGTCTTCAGTTGTATGCCAACGAGAACCTGGTACAAACAGAACGGAGTCGTACATACGATGAAAAAGATGCTGATCCCAAACAGAGTCCTGATCGCTGATTTCTGACGACTAATCTCGGTATTGTTGCTGGTTGTATTATTTTGCTCGCCTGGTTTTTGCCGAAGTAGTAGAGTAATTCCGATTATCATATTTCCTGTGATTATGACCGCCATCGGACCAACATTAAAGACAAAGAGGACTATTTTTGTCCATGTCGTTAAAAAGAATTGTTGATACTCCGGTGTCAGAAAGAAGCAAACTTCGATCTCAATAAGTCCAGTGACATTGCTGTACAGTGTAAAAGTCTTCAGTTCGTGTCCATAAATTAAATGTGTGACCAGAGCTTGAATGACCACAAACGTTACTGCAGAGACAATAATCGCTGTCTTTGGTGTTATACGAGTTTTCGCCCACAGTGGAAATCTGGTCGCTATGACTCTTTCCAGTGTCAGGTTGGCTACAGTCCATGATGAAAGACTTCCACTTCCATATGCTGTCCATCCAGCTATCTTACACTGCATATTTGACATATCGATCAAATTAAAGCCGTAACCATACCTCAACGCACTTTCCAAACCAACTGTCCATAATGTCATCGTGTCCGACACGGCTAATACCAGCATGTAGACGGACGTCGAATGTTTCCGTTGTTCCCGTCGGGAAAGTACGATCATGTTGAGAATATTTCCGATCGTACCAACAATTAGAAGAATGATCGGTAGTGTCTTCCAGATCCATATCGAAACGCGACATTCCCAGAATGAAATGTTGCAAGTATGTCCACTCATACCTTTCTGTTTTTGCTGCGAAGTTCGTCAATTTTTACAAATGTCTGTTGTAGGAAATTAAATTTCTAATCTATTTGTTAATAACGTGTATTTGTGTCTATCAACCCTAATCCAAACTTATTTTATTTTAAAGTCATTAATGATTTGCAACACTTATCCATTAATTTCGACATCGACACGAGGAAGATAGTATAACAAATCCACATTCAAGCAGCATCCGCACACAAGGCTCTTACTAGTTAATACACTTTGGGAAAACTTTTAGTTTCATAATAACTATCATTTTGTTAATAAAATTATAACTAAGCCAGCCCACATACAAATGATATTTATTGGATTCGCAAGTTATTTCATGTTATTAAATACCCACACGTTTTCTTTTGTTATCAACATTCGTATAATACAATATTAATTAACAGTTTGTCAAATTAACGAGGATAGCTAAAGAGTGCGAAGCAATGTGATAGAGTATTGAAATCTGGTGCAATTTTGTATAGTCAACACTGTTGTTTACGGAGACATGGCGTTCGCCAATTCGATAAAACTCCATCTTTTGTTCCCATTCGGAATATCGCTCGGACTTTTCCGTAACTGGAAAGTACATCGGGCGTTAGTAATTTGGGGTCAATTTTTGGGTAAGTCGACTCCTGGTGGTACTTTGGTTAATACGCTTGAAAATGGCAAACCCCTGAATGCATTCGGGTACTGAGTGCTGGAATAACAGGGGTTTCCTCAAACATTGAAAGTTTAAACAAAAGAACCGAAACATAAAAGTCGCCCATGGAAAATGTTGTATCGTAACCCAAGAATTGTCTCTTCTTTGGGACAATTTTAAGTAAAAAATCGAGATTATCCAAAATTTCTGGCATGCCGGATACACATACAATAATGTAGATACGACGTCCAATTATAAACAACGTCGTTATGCTAAAAACCGTTGACATTTCTAATAGACATTAGAGCGGTGTCGGGTATTCTCGGATGGCGGGTATTCTCGGATAGTCCCGTGTTTCTCCTATGCATTGGCAAGGTACATGATTCTTTTAGGCTTTATTTTGTTCTTCAAGATATTTGATTTATTTACATAAATGCATATGGCATAAAATCTTATGAAGGAGGGAGATAACATTTATTACATAAGACATTGTGGGAAAAGCTTTTAATTTAAGATAACTGCTAATTTGTTGTTTAGCTTCATCCTTTTCTTTCATCACTTATTATTGGATATAGAAAAGAAACAGAGAAACTTTTCTCATATGGAGATATCTACTTCCTAAAACGCACGTCTTTTTAGATGAAATGACACTGTATTTGATCATATAATATGAGTATCCGAAAGACCCTACAAAAATGTTGCTTTCGGGTCTTCCGGATACCTTCGATCGCTACAATATTTGCGCATTCTTCTCATTGTAAATGGCGCATTCTAATTTTAAGAAAAAATAATCCATGACGAAAATCTTGTCAAACGGCGAATTCCAACAATGTTTTTGCGAAAATTTTTTTACAATATCTGTGAGTTTATGTAAAGAATGATATGCATGTCGTTTTCCATCGTACATCCCGAAACTAGAAAAATAGGAAAATGATATGTAATAATTTCATTTGAAATGATTAACGTATTGATTAAAGAAAATCTGAAATGAACATATCTTTCTACTCTAATGGGTCAGAACAGAACGATATCAGTACATAGTTCAACACTCATCCACCTATATTGTAGGCCTATGTAAATCCTTGAATTCATTTGGATACGTACGGCTAATATTATCAATAATTACACGTATGTTTGAAGCCAGTGACTTTTCTCCAGTACGTTCCTATACAGAAAAAGTACACAAATAATAGTTTAAGCATACCCATGATTTTTTTCTTTTTTATAAAATATACCCACCTTTCTTAACACTCATTAAAACGGGGTTGATGGAATGGAATAAAATCAATGTATCTAGGAATAGATCTGGATTCTAATTGTCTCCCCGTTTATTTACTTGAAAGATCGTCATCATCTTGAACTATTCCCAAAAACATATCTAAATGCTGTATCTATAAAAACATTGCATTTGTTTAGTTGTATTTTGTATTTTGAGATTAATAAAATACGCTTCAAAGATGTTTGAATCCAATTCAGATATGAATTTATTTTACTTATTTTAAGTATCCGAGATTACCCGCCAGCGACCAAGATCAGATGTCTCAACATGGGTTTCTTTTATATGTTTTGAACAAATTATTATTTTGCTAGACTAACTTTTAATTATCTAATCCTGTCAAGAAAAGATAGCATCAATCAATAAATGCCTCAAGGTCAAAAGTATGATTGCCCATCTGTATTTTTTTTATACGAATTGTCTTAAGTATCCGGAAATACCCGACACCGCTCTACTAAATTTCATTTTCTTTTTTGGATAACCGATGTTCAAAAGGAAAGTATTTCCGTGAAATTCCTTGTTTCCGTGATATCTATTTGTGTAGGACTAGATTGTCCGTGATTTAAAAATTTCCAGTTGAAGATAATCCGTCGTGATTTCCGTGATTTATTAAACTTCCGGTTTTAGATTTCCGTGATCTCTCGGGTTTCAATGATAGGAAAATCCGCGATCCGTAATATCTTTGTAATTTACAAAATAATTTTCAGTGATTTCCGCAATATTTCAGGGTGGGTATAAAACGCAGACAATATAGATTATATAGTAACGCATGCGATATAGAGAGAAGAGGGATTGCAGACAGGGGTATAAAACGCAGACAACATAGGTAAAGAGGCAGTTTGCTGTTACGCAGACAATATAAAACAAAGAGCTTAAATTTCCAAGCCCCTTTTCAACACTTTATATTTTATTTGGTTATGTTTTTATTTTAATTCATGAGAATTACAGTTTTTGAAAAGGTAAGTTCAAAATTAAATTTTACGTCATAACTGAGAATGCTTTGGTTATAAAAAAAAATGCCTGTATTCTTAATCAATTTGATTTAACAATATAATTTAATGGATAAAAATTTTAGCTTATCGTTTTGTTTTTATTTAAGTTTTATTTTTTTACCAATGCCGGGACGATTATATGAAAAGCCATTTGAAATAGGGCTAGTGAGCGTGTCTGAATGAATAATAAAAACAAAATAATGAATTACTGTTAAAAAAAAACTAATTTCTCCAAGATAATACTCAAATATCATTATGATTTTTCAACTGTTGACTTTTTGTTACCAAATTTTCACATAAATTAATATATGTAGAAATCGTTTGTATGAACATGAATAATGCTATTATTTTTTTCAAATTTATACATATCTTCGGTGTTATTCCAAAAGCTTGTTACTACAACTTGAAATGTACGGTTAACAAATATATATGAAAAGTTTAAAATCTATTTAATTCAGTTTTATTTTACATCGGTTAGGAATCAAGGTGTTCAGGCTTAGATCAATTTTTGCTCTTAATATTCGATTACAGTCAAATATAGATTCAGAGAAAGTTAAGTGATCAAAAGTCAAATTTATCAACTCAGGTGATCACTTACTGAAACTTGTTCGTATATGGAAAACGAAGACACTTCGTTTATTATCAAATTTCTATGTTTCTACAGTGTTTTCTGAAGCTATCATCTAAAAGCGTTTTGGAATTATTACCGATGAAAAAGTAATTGACCGACTGGACACGCGTCTAACTAATAATCGGAATTCAAGAAGCATGGTTAACACCTTACAGTATCGATGTATATTACGTTCTGTCACCTGTCTAGATTACCTTGTTAATTGGCAGTTGCATTTAATTGGGGCGATCAATGATTAGCAAGTTTTAGATCCTAGCATGTCTAAGGAACAATGCAAGAACTAAATAGAAATAAAAATATGCGCCTAAGAAAAGGAGAAATTGCTTTCATCAAGTGACATACCTCAAATAGGATAGATGACACTTAGACCAAAATAACATGGTTGCATCTGCAGTTGAAATATTTTGATTTCCGTGTTCGCAAGAAGATTCACTTTCTATGTGGACAAGACTAAATGGATTCGATTGAATTGAGTTGATTGGCATGCGTAAAATTGTGGATCCGCTTCTGACTATTATTCTATTTACATGCACCGAGCCTAAGTAAACATATATATATACTTAGTTCCAAAAGAAAGTGTGCACTTTTGAATTTTCAATATCTCGGTAATTGCTCAATCTATCGCCATGAAACGTCGTATGACTATCCCCAAGAGTATGTACAAACAACGTTTGAAAACAAAAATCGCGCGATGAGCAAAAATTTTCTGCTAAATTGAGACATTTGAATTTGAATGGTTTGCATGTGCATCACGCGTTAGACAAATAATTGGTTTGAAAATGCATTTAGTTGCATCTTTGCGGCTTTCCTAAGCATAAAATCACATCTTCAATACAATTGTGCATGATGCAACAGCATGGTTTGACTACCAATAAACGTCGTTGAACAAAATCGAACCTTGTCAGATTTAGAATGTCATCAAAAGTGATTGAGCATTCATGTTCCAATAGAAGTCGAGGAAATCATTTTGTAATGCCTTAATAAGCAAATCGCGATGTCATAGAACACCATAGGACCATTCAATGACAAGTTACTGGTATTAAAACGTAGCAATGTCTAACGTTGACGTGCACGTAATGTCTGCATAAAAATTAAAACTTTGGTTTGGAAATGGCTTGGAATGGCTTCTACAACTCTATAATACAACATAAAAAAACAACATCAAGACATAGCTCTTACCCAAGAAAAGGTTGTAAGGATGTCAAATCTCAACAATTTTAAGTTCTGCCTGTGCGGTTGCAGTATGCGATACTTTATCCAAATCTGATTTGACTTTTAATTTCAAAAGGTCTTTACCTAATTATGGTATAAAAATTTACTCCATAATTTTCCTCCAACTTTGTAAAAATCAAGAGAAATTCTAAAAGTTATGGAACTCAGTATATATGGACCTTGTTTATGCTATTTTCTCGAAGATGTTATTTCTATGCCGAAATATCGTTTATTTAAGAATAGTGGTTATGATATGTGAACAAAAACCTCGAGCCTCTACATCTATACATTCATGTGAAAGTTTACGAACAAAATGTAAAGATTGAAATGACATTAGAGTATCATCTTGGATGCAGTAGATTTTTCTCCGTAATTCATTATTTTGTTTTGATTAATTTTTTCAGAAACGTTTACTAGCTCTTTTTCAAATTGCATATCCCTTACTAGTAATCTTCATTGAATAACAATAAATCAAAACTTGCATTCCTCAAATAATGATTACGTGTGATCATGAAAAATACTAATATTATTTTATAACCATAGCGTTCTCATTTATAACGTAAAACGTTGATTTTTTAAAACATACCATTTCTTAAAGCGAAGCCGAAAATTCGCGATTCTAAGCTTTTCAAATAAATACACAACTGAATAATAATATTGTTTAATCAAATTGATAATGAATACACAGGCATTTTTTATAACCAAATTATTCTCAGTTATGACGTAAAAGTTAATTTTGAACTTTCCATTTATTAAAGCGAACCAAAATTCGTAATTCTCATGAACATAAATGCGGCCTTAGAAATGAAAAAACGCAACCGAAAAAATATAAAGTGTTTTTTTTTTTTTTAAAAAAAAACTTGGTTAAGCTCTTGTTTTTATGTCGTCTGCCTAACAGTATACTGCCTCTTAACCTATGTTGTCTGCGTTTTATACCCCTGTCTGCAACCCCTCTTTGTTCTATATCGTATGCGTTACTATATATTCTATATTGTCTGCGTTTTATACCCACCCAATATTTCACCCGTTCCTTGATATTTATATATGATATCCGTGATTTCCGTGAAATCCGTGATTTGACAACCTCCCACGCGGTTGGACTATAAGGTTTAAATATTAGCCTTTCTCTATTCCGCTCCGATTTTATTTGTAGGCCTATGTCAGTTAGGCATAAGGCCGGCTTTAAATTGAAAATGAATCACCCCTTTTACACGATTTGATTGACCTCATCTAGACTTTTTTTTTAAAATTAGGTTTACTATTCATTAAATTTGCTAAATCTATTCGAATCTATAAATTCAAATGATTCAGCGCCACCAGACTTGAGTTTACGTACTAAAAATTACGGAATGCTATTTTTTCAATACACCGCGTAGGGGGCGTACGGTTTCAATATGGAGTCTTGTAGGAAACATTTGACATTTCCAACAGTGTTTTTGACATTTTCAGTCGTCATGGCGCAAGTGCCAGACATTCCAGTCGGTCCAGCTATCGACACAGAAGAAGAGGAAATTGTAACGAATAAACATAAGACAGATAGCTTGACCATTCTTATGTTATTAGGACTTTTGTTGCTCACAATTTTGACAGTTTGGTTGTTCAAGCATCGCAGATTTCGATTTGTCCACGAGACTGGTCTGTCAGTCATTTATGGTTAGTTTTTATGTCATCAATTGTATTGCTTTGGATGAGAATTGGATATTGGGATAGGCAATCACTTGGCAAGTCGGCGGGACAGACCTCTGGAATAATAAGGGCTCAGCCATGAAAGTAGGCCGTTTCACAGGTGTCTATTGTGATTTCAAAGCATCAACATTCCATTCATGTAACACAATGTCATTTTGATAGAATTAACTCCTAGGAATGCTGCCAATCATTAGAAAATGAATGGGAACTCGGTCATTCTTTCATGTATATTCCTTGACCCTATTACCAGTGGCCTTAATGTAAATTGTCTGTGTTTAAAAATCTCTAGATTTTTTTCTTGGAGAATGTTATGTCATTACGTAGGTAAATCAGTCCTAAATCAAAATCAATACTTTTGTTTCTGGCAACATCCATATAAAAAATAGTCTTTGGTTCGAAATAACATGACCCCAAAATTATAGAACTACTTTTGTACTAATTACCGGAGTACTTACAAAAACCTCCAAAGTTCATGAATTAAGAACCCTTTCATACACTATTTAAACCTTATACATAAACTTTGACCTATTTAAGTGCAGTCCATCATTTTTTTGGTTGCAGTTATTTCTTAACTTTAGTTGAAATAAAGAATAAATACACCACTATGTCCAAATCTTGTTTTCCGGTGAAATAGTAAAAACCAAGCAGGGGTCAACCTATTTTAATTTTTGTAGTAAAGGGACAGGGGTCTTGCTGCATATTTTTGTCTGGGGCCTGGGGCCAGTGAGATTGGGAAAAATAGCGGCGTTTTACCCAAAATTGGGAAAAATTAAAAAAACTTATAAATCACATCATTTCTTTATTATTTATTAAAGTCATCAACATAAACAGTCTCTGTTTTGATATAGCTAGCATCACAGGTATTTGACACAATATACAATGATTGTCTTAATATGCTGTATAATTATACATGCTGTTTTTTTTAAGTATATACTGCAGAGTGCATATTTATACAATCATTGTGTATTATGTCAAAAACTTGTGCCATTTCTCTATAAATTGTAACCATAAAAATTCACACGAAAATGCTAAGCTTTTCATTACGCATTTGTATAATCAGTGAAGTTAGTTAAATTGGATGCCACATATCCCTGTTAAATTTCGATGCGAATACCGGAAAATTATTATTCCTCTATAACGGCAATGGAAGCCGCAAAATAAACGGCCATTCATTCTAGACTGGGTCATGTCTCTGATTATTACTACGGTAAAATACACAGTAAAACGACGAGTACCAGTCTAGCCGATATCATTCGGCGTATTTCGGTAATCTTGATCAATGGAAATGTAAACAAAAAATACGGGACTCTCTCGGTTGACAGTTTATTCATTCGTGAGTTGTTTCTTACGATAATTTTACAGGCAAGGATGACAGTTCTATGTATCATTCTGTGTTGCCTAAGTCGGGGGAATTTTAGATGCTTATTGGGAATTTTCAGCCTAGAATTGGGAAAAAAAGATACTTTTTGCCATTGGGAATGGGGCCGAATTTCGGCCCCAAAAATTGGCAAACGAGACCCCTGAGGGAACAACTAAGATTTTGCAACATTATCTGAAGTATTTCTTCATTTAAAATTCAGAATTTATTACTATACCAGTAATTGGTATACCCCGGTAATAGGGTAACTGAGCATATGAGTAAGCTCCCTTTCAAAATAAAATGGCAGCCCTCTCAAAATCTACATATCTGTCACCAAACCTGAGCTTCAGAATACCAGGGATTCTATTGGGTTGACATATTTAGATATTCACCCATTTTCTTCCAGAAATCTCATTGAAACTGGCTAAATGAGAGATAGATCTCAAAGCATATTGAAATTTAGAGAAGCAATTTGTACAATTTCTAATCTGAAATTTTTAATTTCTCACCAGATTTGGCCAAATAAGATATTTTTGCACATGATTTTCTGAGGCAGAATTATCCTTAATAATACTTTTCCAAGAAATATGTATTTTTTAGCTCATTGAAGCAGTAATGTATGTTTGTAGAACAGTAAATTCATGTGGCTTTACACACACCTGCTAGGTTTGAAACACCTCAAATAGAAACACAAATAACTCAACTAAATCATAACAATTTGTACTCATATTTATATATATGATAGATTAAAGTATTTTCTCCTCAAAAATAACAAAATAAGTGGATATTAATGCATTATATTCTATACTGCCCCATTTTATTCATACGGCGCCATACAGCACGCTACAATCCATACGAAGTATATTAATACAACCCACCTTATTTGTCTGGTCTAATTAGGAAATGATTGATAATAAGCATTTTCTTTCTGCTGTTTCAGGTTTGATTGTGGGTGCAGTAATCCGCTACACTAGCTTGCCAGATATAGAATCGACAGCGCATGCTGACTTGAAGGAGTACACCAAAAACAGTCCACCAGAAGCTATCTTCATAAACTTTACAGAAAAAGTTCACAACATAACAGAGTTGAAGATCATAAAATATACACTAGATAAAATAGTCACAGAAGTAGAGGAGGAGGCACCTTTAGAAAAAACTGTAAGTCTAATTGTCATACTGCATGACAAGAAACTTTTTACTCAAAATAACCTCTGTGACTGAGTGAACTAAATCTTGTACCAAGGGTCCCCAAAACCTAGTAACTGAAGCTTGATTGAGCTGGATGTACATTGGCCACACTAGCCAAAGCATCATATATAACCGAAGTACTATTAAAATTGGTATTAACCTTAAAGAAATAAAAAGAAATTAAAGAATTTTATTTTTATCATAAATGTCTTTTTTAGACTTGCCAGACTGCAGCATCTTTGCATTTGTGATGACTTAACATTCAGTTTAAAAAATTGGTCAATGCTTTGCCCTCAAGTGTACATGCTAAAAATTGTGTCATTTCTTAAATATCAAGCAAATACTTACATCTTGAATCATGTTGGAGTGTTTACATTTGAGCCTGTGTGTGACATTTCCAACAATTTCAAATGCCTGCAAAGCAATGAATCTGGCCAGACTGTGCATCCACACTGTCTGACCAGAGTCTTCACTATGCGATTTGTACATGAATGGGGTATGAGCATATCTGTGGATAATTAGACAATCTTCTCATTACACTATATGGCTGTCTGTGCTGCTCAATGTTTGCACCTTATGCAGATGTCAAATCGTTGTAAATGTAACACACAGGCTCATTTGTTTTACTTTGGTCATGTTTCAGGTTACATTTGATCCAGAGATATTTTTCAATGTGTTTTTACCTGTGATTATATTCGAGGCAGGATACAGTATGAAAAGGGTAAGTTGTTGTGACATTTTATTAAAGGTTGGTTTTAATGACCTGACATTGATCTCCTTCATTTCGATGAACAAATATTTGATAATACTCACCATTGCATGCCCTGTCATTAGACTTTACTACTAACAGTATGGGATGTAATCTAAAATTTCATGAATTGGTAGAATGTGTCAGTTATTAAAAATTTAAAAAATCTTTTCATTAAAGATCAATGTTAAGTTATACCATATTGACTGCAAGTTTTTTTTTAGCTCCACTGGCTGTTTAATGTGGATCTACATTGTTTTCCTTTTTACTAAGCCTCACTTGGAGGCATTAACACATTTTGATTCCTCTATCAAAAATTTTCAAACAACAATACTAAGGCAACTTTTTGAATTAAAAAATCATAAGATTGTTACAGTATATATCCTATTTGGTCTACATGTATGTGATGAAATACGCATTCCCGAATATTAGCATAGTGTTCTTACTTTTGTCAAGCCTACTTTTGTTGAGCTAGACAAAGTCGTCACAAAGATATTCTGGTTTACATGTGTTAGTATGTTCATTAACTCGTCCATCATTATGTCAGCACAATTACTCCTTTCTTTATGGATGGAGTTTGAAATACCATTGTAGTATTGTTTTCCACATTGAGTAAATTGAGCTATTGCTATTTGGAAGAAATTTTCCGAAAGCTCCAAGGTCACAGCTCAAGGTTAAAGGTAAAAATACAGGCTGGATAGCAGTTGACCTGTGACAATTACCTAGATGGTAGATGAAAAATTCCATGTAGCATAAACAGTTAAGAGTGGCACCAGTAAATTCATACAAGTTCTTTGATTTAGAAAATTTGTAATTATTTATTAACAACTACATACTATTGAGATTTGGTATTTATTTTTACATTTGAGATCATTTAAAAAAGATAAAAAAGAAAGTTTTGAATAGTAAATTCTGTATTCTCTATTTCATTTCAGAAACATTTCTTCAAGAATTTTGGTGCCATTACAATGTATGCCTTTATAGGAACCACTATTTCATGTATGGCTGTAGGGTGAGTATATATTTTTGTAAATTTTCAAACTGTTAGGCCCTCGTTATGTAAATTGATAGATTTTGATTTCCACAGAATGTTCCTAATCTGATAAAGCTAGTATATAAATTTTGTGAGAGTTGTTGCATTTACTGACAAAAAATGGGGTGTCTCATGAAAATATTTGTTGTATCCATCTTAAAGTTTTGACAGAATGTTTGTCAGGTCACATCTGTTTGCAAATGGTTATGAGATATTCCGGTGATGCTTTTAAAGGTAACATTGCTGCATTTGGATATGGAAATGGACTGACAAGACTAAATCCTTTTTTTTACTTTTAGATTCTTTAACTTTATATTACTATTTGTCTAAAAAATTATTTCTTTTCAGAACACATTTTTTTAGAATCACCTATGAAAAATCTTATATATTACACTGATTTCACTAATTTTTCATGTCTTACCTTTAAGGTAGTGGAACCGTAATAGTTCTGCAACATTTTGGAACTCATGAACTCTAGCAATGTTGACAAAGGTTTCCTAATGAAAATCATTAGGAAACCCCGGTTAACACTATTAAAGTTCATTACTTGAGAAACTTTGTGGAACTATTATGGGTCCACTACCTTAAATGATAGTTTTATCTTTCTGTATGATTTCAGTGGGTTGATGTATGCCTTCACCAGATTTTTACCAATCACATTTACTGTGAATGATTGTTTCTTCTTTGGAGCTATAATCTCAGCTACAGATCCAGGTAATTTCTCACAACTCTGGATTAGAGGGGCCATAGCTATTGTGAACCCTTTGCTGCATCGTCAGTAATTTTCTGCTATGCTTAAGTTGCGGACAAGTTGATGGTAAGAGTGGGATTTAACCCTCTTTGTTTCAGAAGTTTCATTGCAGATTTTAATTAGCTTCGCAAAAAGAAAGCCATCTCTTCAAATGCCAATCTGGTGGGACATTGCCGCCATAGCGCCTTTGACCATCATTTAAAAGGTCCTGGGTTCAATTCCCAGTAGCGGCACTTATCCTTTCGGACTATTTGTCTCCCACTAATAGGTTGATAATCATAGACCTATGTGGGATAGCAGCTTGAGGCTAGGAAAGGATGTTAAGGTAGTACTAGTGTAAGAAATACCAGGCATCCATTGTTAGATGATGCTCCAGCCACAAGATATAACTGAAAGATTGTTGAAATGGCATAAAATCCCATTCAAACAAACAAAGATTGGGAAAGAAGAGTTTCTGAACTATTTATCAATAAAAAATTAATACAAAACTCTGGTTCAAGGTAACAAAACTTCTTTCATTCTCATCTGAGAATTTTCTCAAATTTAGAATTCAACTAAATTTATGAACATAAAAGATTGAATTAATAAGTTGTCAGATCATGAGATGCACTGTGTGTGTATCAGATCTGTGCCTTTGTATTTGTTTATGCACATGCTTGGTTTTCTGATAGCTGAGCTCAAATATTAATCTGACAGCTAGTTCATAGATGTATTTATCAACTCTGTATATTTCAGTGACAGTGCTGGCTATTTTCAATGATCTGAATGTAGATATGACACTGTATGCCCTCGTATTTGGAGAGAGTGTTCTGAATGATGCAGTGGCTATAGTCCTTTCAGGGTAGGCTAATTTAAACATATACCAAACATCTGCCCCTAGTTGTATGAAAATCAAACACTGGTTGAATATCGATTTGAAGGTATTTTCAACCAAACAGGGTTTTTGTTTCAATTGTACCTATTGAAACAACAATCCTGATTGGCTGGAATGGTTTATACCTATTTATTTTACATTAATTGGGAAACAAGTTCTTACAACTTAGATTGGCTGGAAGAATTTCCTGTAAGACTTTGGTAATTTTTTGAAGCATAGGTAAAAAGGTTATCCCTTAATTAGTTATTATACCCCAATCCAAAGAGTATATTGGTTTTACCATGTCTTTTAGCCCAATCGCTGTCCATTTTCTTTTCTGGACTCGAAACTAAAGAATGAATTGATTGTAAGGTATACTGAAATTTTATACAGTTGTTGCCGCTGACCAGTGCCTTATTTTGGGGGGTTATAAAGGTCAAATGTAATGGTCACAATTGAACTTGGTCTTAAACGGTTTCCACCTGTAATTTAAGATTCAATTGATAAAAGTCATAAAACTGTGTGCAGTTGTTGCCTATGACCCAAGGAAGATGTAGGTCAAATGTCAAGGTCACAATTTCCTTAAAAAAAAGAAGACATTGACTTGAAATCATGAAAGCAATCCTGGACCACAACTTGAGAAGCAATTTTTATGCCCCCGTATCGAGAGATCGGGGGCATATTGTTTTACTCATGTCCGTCTGTCTGTCTGTCTGTCCGTCCGTCCGTCTGTCCGAAAACTTAACCCGAAAACTTAACCTTGCCAATATCTTCAAGCCTATTCAAGATACAAAGCTAATATTTGGCATGATGATAGATCTCAATGATCCGCATCCGCTGGTACCAAAGTCAAGGTCATGTGACAAGGTCAAGGTCAAACTTTGAAAAAAAATGCCGTTCCGGGGGCATTCGTGTTTCACAAACACATCTTGTTCTTCAATTACTGACTGCACTGATAAGTCTTCTACAGGGACAAAAGGCTGGTGGGGGTATTAAACCCTTATTATAGGTCAGATTAATGGAGCAATTAAGATACTTGAGTGACGCTTGTTCTTTTATTTTTCCTCCTTATGTTGAACTTAAATTAAGATTGGGAAGAGCTGTTTAAGTACATTTATTTCATCAATCATCATGTGTTACAATGCATGATAATTGTTACAGTTTCTTATTTGACTTGTAAATCCACAATCATTGGTAACCTTAGAACATTTGGAATAGAGGGTTTAGAATGGAGCTTTTCAAAAGGATGACCCATGCATAACTTATAAAATCCTATCAACACATCAACTCTCAGGTTGCTAGAAAGACTTTAGGTAATCTAAAGGGTATTGAGTCAATGCAGATCTAAAGTGCACCCCTGATTATCATGCCTCCCAAGACAAGTTACATTTGAGCAAGTAAATGAAACCTCCAACCATTTCACATGTTGAATAGACAGACATTGAGCACCCTGGACAGCCCCAAAATGTAATAAGAGCATTCTCTGTACACCTAGAGAGGAGTTTAAAAAGACCTTACCTTTATCCGGAACGCAAAGTAAGACTCTGGTCAGCCTGTGCATCCACACAGGCTGACCAGAAGCTTTACTATGCGTACGTATGAAATTGTTGGAAATATCACGCACTGTCTCATTTGAAACTTGTATTTATTGAAAATTCTTCTCAGACTTTGTTCATATGATCTGACTAGAGTCAATATTTGTAAGATTGTTGATAATGACATTAAATTTAATTGGCCTTAATTTCATCCCCCTTCGATCCCCGACAGAGGCACGCATTCTTTCCGACTATTTGTCTCTCACTAATGGGTTGATAATCGTAGACCTATGTAAGATAGCAGCTGGAGGCTATGATAGAATGTGATGGTTGTACTAGTGAGAGAAATACCAGAAGTCCATTGAAAGGTGCTCCAGCTTCTGCGATATAACTGAAAAAATGTTGAATGCAGCGTCGAACTCCATTCAATCAATCAATCAATCAATCAATCAATCAATCAATCAATCAATCAATCAATCAATCAATCAATCAATCAATCAATCAATCAATCAATCAATCAATCAATCAATCAATCAATCAATCAATCAATCAATTAATTAATTTGATTTCCATATTAACACTAGTATTACATCCTATAGGGTAGTTCAAGATATGAAAACAAACAGGTGACAAGATTTACATTTCATTGCATGTATGCTTTGATGATAGAAATATGATAAAAACCAAAAAACGATCTGCTTAACCTGAATGACATGTGTATCCACCACAAATATAGCTACAATCAATAAAATCATCTCACAACTTAAATTTGACCTGACATTCCATTAGACAGTTAACCAATATAAGAGTAAATCTAATGTTCTATTCTTAATCCTTGTCATGCTGAATAAATTTTGGCTATTTTTTTTATCAAAATCAAAGGGCAAAAAGCACTGTCAGTACTAGCTGTAAGTCAATTTTTATTTGAAAAAATAGATCTATTGACAATTCTGGTTTGAAAGTGAGAAACAGGTGATGTAGACTAACATTAGACTGCACATTTGTGCAGGCTGATTTTTGTCTATTACTCCTGCCAAAGCAGGAATATTTCAGGTTCAGCATAATAAGGGTTAAAATCTTAAAAGAAATATACATGTTTTTCAGAATCCAATTATGGAATACTAAAAGGGAAAAATTGTTTAAAAAATCATTTAAAACATTTAAAACTTCTTTAGGATGAAGTTTGACCTTTTTATTTTTCAGCTATAACCACTTTTTGTCTCTATGCAAATCTATTTATGGTGTTGTTTTGGCTTTGTGAAAATTGAATTGTGGCTTTGCTGCTTTAAAACATGTGGCAGCTAGTGTATATCAAAAAGTTAATTGACCTATAAAATCATTACTTTCACCCAAATTCCTGCATTTCTTTGCTACAGATAAACGAAGTATTATATATTTTAATTCAAAATATATTAATAATAATAGCACAATCCCTATATCATTGTACCCATTGGAATTGTCTCATCAAGAAGATTCCAGTTAGTACCCACAACATAGAGTTTCATTCAGAATGAAAGATTTTAGACTGTACCTGTAACTATGATTAAAAAGCATCTTGATTACATTGCAGTAATCAAAGCATGATGGAATGAAATCCCCAAATCCCACATTGTTCCTTTTATGTCAGATTTTATTTATTTTTAACACAGGTTTTAAGATAAAAAATGGGGCAATCTAAGGTTCATTTTGCATGCTTCGGGGGTATTTAAAACTACATTTAGTTCAAATGCAGGGTTGAATCATTTAGGCCCAATTGCATAACGAAAAGTTGATTTAACCCAGTGTAAAGTGTAGCAGAACAACCTTGGATTCAAAAGTCCAAAGTGTGTGTGAAAGTTTAGGAATGTCCTCTTGCTTTGCACATGCACTCAGGCACAAAGTGAAATAAATTTTCAAAAATGTTATTGTTTCATGAACAAAGCACATCATGGATGCTAAATAATCTTTTTGTTTTGCAATTGAGCCTTGTGGTTAGAGTGTTGATTTCCCAATCAGGAGGTGATGAATTTGATTACCGGGAGTGGTGGTGAATCTCACGTTGGTTCAGCCATCACAAGAAGCAAAATCAAGAGGGATTTATATGACTTTAAAGAACTTGTTTAACAATTGATGTCAAATAGATAGGTTTAAACTTAGGAAAGTATTTCCACTGTATGATATCTAGAATTATTGAACCTCCTTATTCTGACTGAATGATCCTTGCTTTTGAAGGGGTAATGTCTGTTTCAAATCTTTGTTGCTTAATTTAACCTTATCCTGAGCAAATCTTCATTCTCTATGCATGGATTTCAAAATTATTTGACATGCTTTTGATGTGGGGATGTGCAGGATTGAAGATTTGGGGATATACACTCAAGGTCAAGTTTACATTTATGGTCAATTTGACTAAACTTATAAATGTGATAAGAAAATATTTATAACCTGCATTAGGTTACCTTCTTTTTAGCTCACCTGAGCACAGTGTTCAAGGTGAGCTATTGTGAGTTCTCACTGTCCATCGTCCATCAATCAACCGTCTGTCCGTCAGTCAACAATTTCTTTTAAACATCTTCTCCTCCTAAACCACTGGGCCAATCAAGCTGAAAATTATTTGACATGCTTTTGATGTGGGGATGTGCAGGTTTGAAGATTTGGGGATATACACTCAAGGTCAAATTTACAATTACGGTCAATTTGACTAAACTTATAAATGTGATAAGAAAATATTTATAACCTGCACCAAATCAAGCTGAAACTTGGCAGGAATGGTCTTTTGATGAAGCTCTTCTAAAGTTGTTACAAGAATTCGATTTCATCAAACACTGTGCTTTCTATGGTAACAGAAAGGCTGGAAAATAGCCAAAAATCATAGAAAAAAATTCCTAAACTCTTGGGCCCATCAAGCTAAAACCTGACAGGGATGTTCTTGGGGTAAAGTTCTACCTAAGTTGTTAAAAGAATTTTATTCCATCAAAAACTCTGTTTTTATACGCCCGAAGGGTCGTATTACGTTATGGCCTCGGTCGTCCGTCTGTCTGTCCGTCTGTTAGTAATTTTTTGTGTGCGCAACTCCTCCTAAACTGTCAATGGGAATGAGCTGAAACTTGGCACAATTACTCCCTATGATGTCTACTTGTGCATAAGACCTTTGAAATTCAAATCACTCCAGTCAATCCTGAGAAATCTTGAATTATCTGCCCTTGAATTTAACAAAAATCACTATTTTTTGTGTGCGCAACTCCTCCTAAACTATCAATGGGAATGAGCTGAAACTATGCACAAACACTCTCTATGATGTCTAGTTCTGCGTAAGACCTTTGAAATTCAAATCGCTCTAGTCATTCCTGAGAAATCTTGAGTTATCTGCCCTTGAATTAAACGAAAATCACTGTTTTTTGTGTGCGCAACTCCTCCTAAACTATAAATTGGAATGAGCTGAAACTACACACAATTACTCTCTATGATGTCTAGTTGTGCATAAGTCCTTTGAAATTCAAATTGCTCCAGTAATTTCTGAGAAATCTTGAATTTTCTGCCTTTAAATAAAACGAAAATCACTGTATTTTGTGTGCAACTCCTCCTTAACTATCAATTGAAATGAGCTGAAACTAGACACAATTACTTTCTATGATGTCTAGTTTTGCATAAGACTTTTCAATTCAAAATGCTCCAGTCATTCATGAGTTATCTTAGATTATCTGCCCTTGAGTTGATGAAAAACAAAATTTCTTGTCAGCTCATTTTCTCCTACATTTTGGATGGGAATGAAAGGAAATTTGCCATAATGACTCTGTAGGTTGTCTTTTTTGTGCTTAGTACTAAATGTATTTTCATATTTAAAGTAGTTCCTGATTTATCTGCCCTTTGCTTCACAAAATAGTCTAAATTTACAGATTTTTTTGTGCGTGTGTGTGCACAACTCCTACAAATTTAATTGGATTGAAATGAATCTTGCCATAATGTAACCCTGTTATATGGTTTAAGGATGAGACTTCAGAAATTCAAAAAGCTTGGGTCTTTCTTGTATTATCTGCCCTTGAATTGATTGAAATTTTCTATATTTCTTTTGTGAGCAACTCGTCACACTTTGAATTGGAATAGACTGAAACTTGCCAAATAACTGTTTGGCATATAGTTGTGCATAAAATCATTTTCAATTTACACTCAAAAGGTCAAACTATGTTATGGCACCAGTTGTCTGTCTATCTGTTTGAAATATTTTTAGCTATCATCCAAGCTCACGTTACTGACAAGCCAAGGTTACTGACAAGCCCCATCGGGCGTATATGCGCCGCTCTGCAAAGCTCTTGTTTCAAGTAATGGAAAGGCCAAAAATTGCTGGAAATCTTAGAACAGATTTATCTTCTTCTAAACCATTGGGCTAGCAGGGATGTTCTTCAGGTGTAGGCCTACCAAAGTTGTTAAAAAAATTCAATTCCATGACTAATTTTGGTTGCCATGGTAAGAGAAAGATTGAAAATTTACAAAAATTAAAAAAAATCAAATTACAGTAGGAGGAAGTCCGTTTCTTTCAAAACCACCCTAAATGTACATCAAACAATTTCTAGTATTCATAACATGGTTGACTGGTTGACTTACTCAGGTGAGCAATATAGGACCATCATTGTCCTCTTGTAAATTTAAAGTTTAAGGTCAAATAAGTTAATTCCATAAATGGAAGTGGCAAGGAATAATGCTTTTTCCGATAAATCTTGTTTAATGCATGTATGAATTGAACTTTTCTCATGCTATTCATAACTTTTGCTAAGCTTAGGCAGACAGTTTAGATTAAGATCAGCCTGCACAGACACACAGTCTGGTCTATGCCTACTTTGTGTGCTTTTTAACATTGACATTATCATTTAGGGGAAAACCAAACCAGAACAGTTGGAAGTTTCCAAAAACTTTCAACTTGTTTGAAACATTATCCAAATTTGGTGGGATAAGGGTTAAACCTTGCCATGTTATACCAGGAATATTCCTGCTATAGCTGGATGCAAAGACATAGATCAGCATGCACATTAGTGCAGTCATAGCCTAGTCATATTAATGGCTACTCAACAAAGGAAATTATATAAAATATGGATTCATTAACCCTTTGCTGTTTAATGCTTTTTACGTGCCTGGGATTTTATGATTGAGAAAACATTGAGAAAAAAGAAGAAATTGCTTCTGACAAGCAATTTCTTCTTTTTCCACACTATTTTCTATCCTACTGAATGATTATTTTTCAAGTTAAATCCACTTTAAATTTTCGTCTGCAAAACCTTTGAATTTGGACAGGTCCAAAATATTATAAAACAGGAAAGGGTTAACTTATCCTCATTATATGCTGGTTTAAAGACACATTTGATGTCCAATGTTTGATTGGCCAGCAGTGGCCACTTCTTTGTGAGGAGCATAAGTCTGTCATCTTATGTCTGATTGACTTGAAACTTGGCGGTTATGGTCCTCTCCTTATTATGGAGTGCAGTACACAAGAACTGTAACTCTATCTAGCTTAATTTTACAGTTATTTCCCTTTGTTGTTTTTCATATGTGGACATCCAACAGTGTGATCGGTGGGTCTTGTGACAAATTTCCACCTTGTTATTATAATGTATTCACATAATGAAAATGTTCAAAAAATGTTTTCATTTATCACTATGATTGGATATTACATGAAATTATTATGCTCCGTGTAAAGCATTGTCTTATGGTACCTTGATTTAAAGTCTCATCAAAAAAGACAATTAGTTTGTTAGTGTGCCAGCCTGTAAATGGAACCAATGCAACAGATATCTAATGGTTTGTATTTCCTAACGTGAAGCCTGGCTAACTCAGAGGTAACGCACTGGGCCCTCAATTCATGAGTCAATTAAGTCATGAGTTCAAACCCAGGCTTGGCTAACATTCATTTATCATTTGACTTCAGTCATTATGCGTGAGTCATTTGTCTCCCACCTATGGGTATGTGCTAAGTTGTAAGCCTAAGTGAGATTAGCTGCTTGTGGCTCAAATGGAAAGTTACAGTTGTACTGGTGTGAGAAACAATAGGAAGCCATGGGTAGGTGCAGTACCTGCAGTGTTATAAATGCAAAATTGAGGAAGTCGGGTTAAACACATACAAACAGATCTCATTGTGTATTACTGTATTTATTCCAGTTCTGTGGAGGCTTATGGTAAAGAATCATCAGAGGGTTTCAGTGGCCAGGCATTTCTTAAAGCTCTTGGGAACTTCGCTGGTATATTTGGTGGATCATTTCTGATTGGATCAGGGATTGGAATGATCACAGCCCTTCTGACAAAGTACACCAAGATCAGAGATTTCCCATTATTAGAAACAGCATTATTTTTCTTGATGTCTTACGCATCTTTTCAAACAGCAGAGGGAGCAGCTCTTACAGGTATTAACCCTTGTCATAAATAAAACCTTGGAAAATCACATTACAATCAAGACATTTAAAGTACTGGGTGCACCATTTGTGAATCAGTATTTATTTTCAAAGTGCAATTTTCTAAACTCTTCTGGTTGAAAGGGAACATCAGGTGGTTTAAACAAAGATCGTACTGCACATATGTGCAGTATGATCTTGGTCTGTACCTCTGGCCAAAGCAGAAATATTCTGGGTTCAGCTAGACAAGGGGTAAAGGTGACTTAATTTGTATCTGATTGCTGAAATATTGTTGAAAAAAAGAGCATTGAAGAAATACTGGTCTTCTGTTGTTTGGCATCTGTAATTCCATCTGTCTGGAAAACTTTAAAAAAACTGAACATTACCAACTGCGTTGACTGCATAGTATGTACAATACTCATATATATAACAGATCAATGTGCATCTGCTGGTCTACTTTAGTACCAAAGTAAGGGTCATCTGATAATATCAAGATCATCTATCAAGGTCAAATGTCTTTTAAACTTGCTGGGGCATTCATGTACACAGAGGCATCTTGATTGATAATGTGTCCCACAGTTATTTAGTAGAAAACAGACACTTTAATATGACCTTCATCGCTGGAGTGAAATGAACTCGTTGAATATTTTTTTATATAAAATGAGAGTTATAACACTATCTGTGGAAGCAGATCATAGCCTTTGTTGTCTTCAAAAGATTTGTAAAGCATGAATATGTCATGAATAGCACAAGAAGGGATTTCCTAAGGCTTCTATTAAACATGCTTTTATTTTCCTTTTGCAGGCATTGTAGCTGTCTTATTTTGTGGAATTTGCCAAGCCCATTATACATACAATAATTTATCTGATGAATCCAAACTTAGAACTAAACAAGTAAGTGTGGATTTTGCAAACAATTATTAATTTAATACACTCTTTGAATAAAAATATCAAAACTTATGATTCATTTTAAGTTATAGTAAATCATATACAGTCAAACCTGTGTTAGTGGCCACCTGTATTCAGCAAGCAACCTGTCTTAAGCAAGCACTTTTTGAATGTCCCTTGGGTGCTTGCTTAAGACAGGTTTGACTGTACTTTCAACAGATTCCCCTTTGTAGAGTTTATGTTCAAATTAAAATGATTTTAAAAAAAATGCCTTGGTGTAAAGAATGAATGAAAAAGAACATAACTTGTAATATAATATATTTCTAAGAACTTTTGATATAAAAGTGAGAAAGCAAAGTACCCTCAGTAAGCAATATTACTATAATTTGAAGCATTTGAAAACAATGATGGAAAAGAAGAGCATGATTGTCTTGTGTTATTCTCTTACCAAAATGTTTTGAATATTTTCCATATATGTTCTTTGAATCCTGAATTTTAGAAAAAATAATTTCAATTATTTGCTTGTTGGATCTTGAATTGTTTTCTGCAATTAAAATTTCAACTGGTAAAACCAAAAGAGGTTGAAGGCAATAAGCATAGGAAAAAGCAATTTGAATTGATATTGTTCCAGTCAAAAGTATTATGGGAAAAGGAGTTATTTCTTAAGGCAAGGTGATGTAGCAAGGCATCTGTTAAAGTCAAATAACTCATAAACTTAACCAAAATGCTTAACACTGCCAATATCTTCATGTCCATTCTTTGTTCAGGCCTAACACTCAGCATGATGATAGATCTAAATGATGTTCATCTAGAAATACAAAGGTCAAGGTCATAGGATAATTTCTCATTTCAGCTGTTTGAACTGATGAACTTTATGGCAGAAAACTTTGTGTTCCTGTATATAGGTGTATCAGTATTTACATTCCAAAATGTGGAGTGGAATGTGTTCTTTATACTTGCTGCTTTTGTATCCTTTATCATTATAACTTGTGAATTATCTGATGGTTAATGTGCCAAACTTAAGTGTACATTTGTAGTGCAAGGCTTTGGAATTCCTTAATGCTTATAACTTGCAAATACATTAAAGGTCATTAAAAGAGTATATTAGATTGGTTATATTCTGAAACAATCAGGGGATCATTTGATATTTATATATTCTAATTCATGTAATCTTTGAGGTACAGGATTAGGGGCATATAATCCATGATTTTTGCCCTGGCAGTTTTACTTAAGGTTAAGGTTAAATCAGTTTTTTATTTATTATTACTTACTTCAATAGACCGTGGACAAAATTAGCTTGGGACCTTAAATTGGAGGTTGGTAACCAAACTCTCCTTACTTCAGCTTGTCCAAACTGAAGTAAAGAGGCTTTGGTTACCCAACGATGAAATGTGTTCACTTTCTGTGTGAATGTAAATCCTTTTGGTTTTACAATACAGTCCTTTTTACGAGTATATGATAATTGCCTTTTAAATCAACCCATAATATTGAAATGTAAACTTGCCATATTACGTCATAGCTAAGTCACGCCCTTTCAGTTGAATATTTACGCACAATAATACTTGTGAATTGACCTTGTTAACTAGTTATTGCTTGTATCCAACCTGCATCATGATGGGTTAACTAAGGCATTTCTTAGTTGCTGCCTTCAAGAGTAAAATTCCATGTTGCATATACTTTACTGTATGCCAATTAGGGATAAATTTGCACATACTTTTCTGTATGCTTAATTTTAATTATTTGAAAAATAAAATACCCAAAACATACAGTGTAAAACCTGTGAATGAAGACAAATAATGCATTATCATACATTTATTTCTCTGTGTTGCTTTTGTTTTCCTTAACTTTTATATTAGGTCTCTATTATAATAGCACGAGCATTGAATGTTTATCCACTTTCATTCCTGTTAAATTTAGGCAGAAGAAACAAAATATCTGTTAATACAATGCATATGATGATGTTTTCTGGTAAGTTTATTGTTATATTTCTTTGTAATTGCTAATATTATTTTGTGATAAGTCCAAAATGATCCTTGTTATGAGATTTCATTGAAATAACAGTGGGAGATTCTTTTACAGTTGACTGATCATACAAGTTCATTATTTAATGAATTTACATGCTTTTGATTTTCTTTTAATGAGTGTAATATGTGTAATGCTGAGATAATAATTTTAACCATTTTCTCTAAAATGAATTGACCAAAATTGTAAGAAATTCAATTTTTTCAAGTCTTTATGAAAAAAAATAAAAAAATACTTCACATTTTGAAAAATGATAGTTCTCATTAAAATAAATTTGTATGTACTAAAATTAAGGTTACATGATTTGATCTTGAGGTCATTTTTTGCAGGTCTACGTGGTGCTATAGCATATGCATTGGCTATTAGAAACACAGCTACAGAGGCCAGACAACATATGTTATCAGCTACAATGGTTATAGTACTTATTACAGTTATGTTGTGTGGGGGATTTGTTACACCAATGTTACAATTTTTACAAATTAGGTAAGTGGGTCTCAATAGTTGCCAAAAAACACATCAACAAGGGCCAGACAACATATCGATGGTTCAGTGCTAGACCGTACTAAGTGTATATACATACATTGTATATACCCTTAGTACAGTCTTGCACTGAACCCTCGATATGTTGATTGCTACATTGGTTATAGTACTTGTTACAGTTATTTTTTTGGGGGGGGGGATGTGTAACACCAGTGTTACAGTTTTTACAAATAAGGTAAGTGGGTATAAATGCTTGTTAGAAACACAGCAGTAGAGGCCAGACATCATATTATTGTCAGCTTTAATGGTTATAGTTCTAATTACAGTAGGGATTTGTAATTCCCATTTTACAGCTTTGACAAATTAGCTTAGCACCCTTCATTCTTAAGAAAGAAGCTGTATTTTTAGCCGTTTTCAGAGACGACCCAAGGTATTGCTATAGCCATGCCTGTGCTGTGCAAAAGCTTTGACATTTTATGATATCTCTGGTTCTACTGAAGGTATTCACTTGAAACTTGGCATTCATGTTCACCACCAAAGAGTAATCGATACTATCAAGGGTGATAATTCTAGATGCATTTTGTGCAAATTTTGTCCCCTTTTTAAAGTAGATTTTTATTTACTGTCCAGAACTCAACAGCCGAGGGTAGCCACTCTTAGGTGGTGTTCTTGTTATCTTTTTTGTCTAAAAAGGAAAAAAAAAAAGAATGTAAAAGAACAAGTTTGGTGATGTTGAAGTAATTTACATAGATATGGTTGAAGATACAGTTAAATAAGGAAGTGTTAATGGTAATTGATAAAAAAATTCCTTTAATATCATTTCCCAGAGTTGGGGTAGAAGAGGATGATAGGAACCAGGCTGATGATGTAAGAACTGTAAGTAGGCTTGTTCCCAGCTTTATATAGAACTCCATTATTATCATTTGTGCCATTCTCTAATTTGATATGACTTTGATACGCAACTGAGCTTAACCCTTTGCTGTTTAATCCCTGCTTTTTACGTGCCTTTGATTTTATGATTTAGAAAACATTGTGAAAAAAGAAGAAATTGCTTCTGACAAGCAATTTCTTCTTTTTCCACATTATTTTCTACCCTACAAAATGGTTATTTTTCAAATTAAATCCACTTTAAATTTTCGTCTGCAAAATCTTTGAATTTGGACAGGTCCAAATTTTGTAAAACAGGAAAGGGTATATATGTTTTGTAAGATCTCTCTCTACACTTCCTTCTATACATGTCAAATTAAAAAATCATAACAAAAATAGCAATATTTTCACAAATGGCGAAAAATGTTTTGTCAAGCTCAACGTGAGTCATCCACTGGCAATATTCTAGTTCAAATCCCTTCTTATAAGTTGTCCAAATATCATAAAGACCTGATGCTTTGTGTCTGTAATTTATTATTCATGTCAAGCATGTTTCCCATATTATTCTCTGAGAGAATGTATATAAAAAAATTGTGTCATGCATAGACTATAAAAACTGAAATTGACCACATACTATACATTTCCAGGATTTTAGATCTATGGGTAGTTCTTTACATGAGAAAATATTGTGAGAAAAGGAAGAAATTGCAAATTGCAACAATGCCATAACAAGAAATTACTCCATTTCCTAAATTATTTCCTACCACATAAAATGATTTCATTTCAAACCCCACCCTACATCAATTAACAAGAGATATTTCAACTCTTCTTTTATCTTTTATGCCCTGGATTGATAATTTAGAGGCTTGTTATTTTACTGTGCTGTCTGTCTTTTTATGCCCCCGTATCGAGAGATCAGGGGCATATTGTTTACTCATGTCCGTCCGTCTGTCTGTCTGTCTGTCTGTCTGTCTGTCTGTCTGTCTGTCCGTCTGTCTGTCCGTCTGTCCGAAAACTTAACCCGAAAACTTAACCTTTGCCTTTTCGGGGGCATTCGTGTTTCACAAACACACCTTGTTTTTTGTTTTTTTTTATTCTCTCTTTGCAAAATTTTAGTCTGACAACTTTACATTTTCACATAACTTTGATACTTTACACAGGCCAAGTAATTATACTCTTATTGCATGAAAGTATCCTCTTTTCAATCAGTTTTCAATGAGTTCAAGCTCAACTGGCAAGGTCAGTGTCAATCATCAAGGTCAAACATCTGAATAAATGCCATTTTGGGGCATTTGTGTTTTACAAACACTTCTTGTTGTTTATGTGAATTTTTTCCCTGATTATTAAATTTTTGGTAAAGCATGAAATAAAAGAATGTAAATGGAATCCTCCATTATTATCTTCCTTTGTTCTGTAATGTCTAAATGTCCTTTTTTCTCCTATAAGCTCATGTCTTAACAGTGCTAGGACAATTGGAATGTTCCATAAACTTTATCTTGCTGATATCTGGCTTCAGATATGTTATTGTGTCAAGGCTTTCCCACAATTATCAGACAGTGTGGACTAAGATCAGAATGCATGTATATGCAGGCTGATCTTAGTCTATATTGTCTGCAAAAGCTATGAAATTCAGCAGGAATATTCTGTGTTACAAGGGACAAATTATTTTATATCAGTCATTCCTGTTATTTGAGCGTCATAAGAAAACATCCATGAAGTGGGATCATTGCACATGAAGATATTCTGAGTTAAGTTTGGTGGACTTTAACAGTCTGGGGTTTTGTTCTGTGCTTTCTAAATGTCCCTTTTCTCATACAAAAGGCTATGTCTAAAGATATGAATACAGTGGGTATATTCTGTGTACCTTGTGAGGTTTTGGCCTAAACTCCCTAAATATCCTTTTTCTCCTACAAGGTTATGTCTTAAGCTAGGAATACAGTGGGTATATTCTTTGTTCATTGTGAAGTTTTGTTTTGTACACCCTAAATGTCCTTCTTTTCATACAAGGCCATGTCTAAACAGCGCCAGTACAGTACGATGGAGGTGCCCCGTGGGGGTGGGGCAGGAGGATCTCCCGATGATCATCAACCATCCTCGGTTTGTAATTATTATGTTGTCATTTAACCCTTGTCATTCTGAACCTGGATGATTTCCTGCTTTTGCAGATGGTATAGACGAAGATTAGCAATCAAATGTGTGTAATCTGATCTTATTTCATACCAACTGATTTTCCTCATTAACCAGAAGAGTCGAAAAATGTATATTGTCAAATTAAAATATGACTCATAATTTGAGAACGAAGTGCTTTCAGCTCTTTGATTTGAATGCAGTTTTGCTAAGGTTTTTATTCAGCATAACAAGGGTTAATATCTATTATCATTCCACACAGCCTTTTACAATCCTTAGGAAAAGGACTCTGAAGAATGTTGGAAATAAAAATATTACTAATAATTGAGATTTCTTGTTCATATCATAACTTTTCAACAAAAAAACTAAACAAAAAAACTTGATATATCTCAACTGAAAACATCTTCCAAATCAAAATCTGGTAATGGCTTTAAATTACATAAGCTTCATCTGAAATTAAGTTAAAAAATTGCTGCCACATATTAACTTTCAATTAAGATTGGAAACAAACAATGAAAAAAACAACAAAAAAACAGAAAGTTTGGTGCCACTTCAAACTAAATCTACAGAAATTGGTTTGACGATTTCATTGTTAATTGAAAATGTTATAAAAGTATGATGAATGTGAAACTTCAATCATCTACTTTTGATAAAGTCAAGGTCATCTGATGATGAGCCTGCTTTATGGCACAGTTGGTAGCACATCTGCCTTCCAGTCATTGGATCATGGATAATGATTTGATTAATGGCAGTAGCACACATCCTTTCTGACAAATATCTCCACCAATTAGATGATAATGATAGTACTAGTGGGTGGTACTGGTGTGAGAAATACTAGGAATCCATGTAAAGGTGCTCCAGCCGCCCAATATAACTAAGATTGTTGAAAGCAGCATTAAACCCCATTAAAAAAAAAACATTCAAACAAACAAAACCATCTGACAATGATATTTGAACTTTTATGCCAACACTTCTTTAGATTGGGAGCATAATGGTTTACTTTAGACCATCTGTAAAGGAGAAAGGATTCTGAAGTTTTAAGTAAATAGGTTACCTTTGTTTGAAGTTCATGTTACAATGTCAGGGAAATCAATGTCTAACTGAATAAAATTGAGCCTGTGCGTGAGATTTCCAACAAGTTCAAAAATGTGCAAAGCAAGGACTCTGGCCAGTCTGTATATCCACATAGTCTTGCCAGAGTCTTCACTATGCATTTAGTAGAGAAATAAGATCTCAAAGTATCTGCTGACCATCAGGTAACTTTTTAGTCCCCTACCGGCGAAAGCCGAAGGGGACTATAGGTTTGCGCTCCGTCCGTCTGTCCGTCCGTCTGTCCGTCCGTCCGTCCGTCAGTCCGTCTGTCTGTCAGTCCGGATTTCAGTTTTCCGGACTTTTTTTCTTAAACCTTTGAGATATTGAGCTGATTTTTGGTATGTGAGTCCGCATCAATGAGTTACAGAACAAGTTTGAGTTTGGTTCTGGTCCATTGATTTTTGTGGAAGATACGGATGCTGGACCTAGAAAATTACCAGGAAATTTCAGTTTTCCAGACTTTTTTTCCTAACCCTTTGAGATATTGAGCTGATTTTTGGTAAGTAAGTCCGCATCAATAAGTTACAGAACGAGTTCGAGTTTGGTTCTGGTCCATTGATTTTTGTGGAAGATACGGATGCTGGACTTAGAAATTACCAGGAAATTTCAGTTTTCCGGACTTTGTTTCTTAACCCTTAGAGATATTGAGCTGATTTTTGGTATGTGGATCCGCATCAATGAGTTACAGAACAAGTTTGAGTTTGGTTCCGGTCCATTGATTTTTGTGGAAGATACGGATGCTGGACTTAGAAATTTCCAGGAAATTTCAGTTTTCCAGACTTTTTTTTCTTAACCCTTTGAGATATTGAGCTGATTGTTGGTAAGTGAGACTGCATCAATGAGTTACAGAACGAGTTAGAGTTTGGTTCCAGTCCATTGACTTTTGTGGAAGATACGGTTGCTGGACCTAGAAAATTACCAGGAAATTTCAGTTTTCTGGACTTTGTTTCTTAACCCTTGGAGGTATTGAGCTGATTTTTGGTATGTGAGTCCGCATCAATGAGTTACAGAACGAGTTCAAGTTTGGTTCCGGTCCATTGATTTTTAGCTCCACTGGCCGAAGGCCAGCGAGCTATTGTCATGGCGGTGTGTCCGTCGTGCGTGCGTCTGTCCGTGCGTGCGTGCGTCCGTCCGTGCGTCCGTGCGTAAACTTTTTCTTTAAACATCTTCTCCTCCAAAACCTATGGGTGGATTTTGATGAAACTTGGTAGAAATGTTCCTTGGGTGACCCTCTTCTAAAATTGTTAAAGAAATTTTGATTGATCCCCAAATATGGGCGTGGCAGGGCGTGGCACTTTTTCACTTTGAAATCTTTAAAAATCTTCTCCTCCCAAACCGTTGGGCCAATTTCAATGAAACTTGGCATGGATGTTCTTTGGGTGACCCTTTACCTAAATTGTTCAAGAAATTTTGATTGACCCCCAAATATGGGCGTTGCAGGACAGGGCTTATTTTGAGCCCAAAATCTTTGAATGACATCTCCTCCTGAACCACTGGGCCGATTTCAACCAAACTTTACTAAAATGTTCCTGGGGTGACCCATTACCTAAATTGTACAAGAAATTTTGATTGACCCCCAAATATGGGCGTGGCAGGGCGGGGCTTATTTTGAGCCCGAAATCTTTGAATGACATCTCCTCCTGAACCACTGGGCCAATTTCAACCAAACTTTACCAAAATGTTCCTGGGGTAACCCTTTTCAAAAATTGTTCCTGAAATTTTGATTGGCCCCCTAATATGGGCGTGGCATGGTGGGGCTTATCTGAGCCCGAAATCTTTGAACGACATTTCCTCCTGAACCATTGGGCTGATTTCAATGAAACTTTACCAGAATGTTCCTTGGGAGACCCTTTCCAAAAGTTGCTCTCAAAATTTTGATTGGCCCATAAATATGGGTGTGGCAGGGTGGGGCTTATTTTGAGCCCAAATTCTTTGAAGGACATCTCCTGAATCACTGGGCTGATTTCAATGAAATTTTACCAGAATGTTCCTTCTGTGACCCTTTTCAAAAATTGTATGCGAAATATTAATTAGCCCTTTAATATTGGCATGTCAGGGTGTGGCTTATTTTGAGCCCAAAATCTTTGAACTACATCTCCTGATGAAGGTTGGGCAAATTTCAATGAAACTTCAATGAGCCACACCCAGTTAATTAATATAAAATAGGTCTTAAGAGATTTCAAAGTGTTGTTTTCATTCAAAGAAAGATTCATTTAATGCAAGTCTAATGATGTTAAAGCCAGTGGAGCGATACAGGCCCTCTTGGGCCTCTTGTTGTGGAAGATATGGATGCTAGACTTAGAAATTGCCAGGAAATTTCAGTTTTCCGGACTTTTTTTCTTAACCCTTGGAGATATTGAGCTGATTTTTGTTAAGTGAGACTGCATCAATGAGTTACAGTGCAAGTTCGCGTTTTGTTCCGGTCCACTGATTTTATGTGGAAGATATGGATGCTGGACTTAGAAAATTACCAGGAAATTTCAGTTTTCCGGACTTTGTTCCTTAACCCTTGGAGATATTGAGCTGATTTTTGGTATGTGAGTCCGCATCAATGAGTTACAGAACGAGTTCGAGTTTGGTTCTGGTCCATTGATTTTTGTGGAAGATATGGATGCTGGACTTAGAAAATTCTTTATCCTCAGAGACATTGAGCTGATACATAAAATCTGATACAACTTTTATTTTGGAGAGGTAGTAATTACCTTTACCACCAAAAAAGATACTGCTCTAGGGATATATATATAAATCCGGTAGGGGACTTGGTATTGCCATGCAATACTTCCAAATGCTTGTTATTTACAGTATATAGCTGTCTAGGCTGCTCAATGATTGCTTCTTTCGCAGATTTCAAATTGTTTGAAATGCCACTCACAGGCTCAATTATCACTCTAGAGAAAAGGTGATTCACAAACCTTTATTCAAATCAGCATTAGTTATTTTATTAATAATCAACAATGATATTTTAGCCTGTGTGTGACATTTCCAACAATTTGAAATATGCATGAGGTGCAAACATTGAACAGCATAGATAGCCTATCATAAATATAATGCTACCTGATAGTGTACAAGTTATTCGAGACCTTGTCTATCTACCAAACGCATGGTGAAGACTCTGGTCAGACTATGTGGATGCACAAGCTGGTCAGAGTCTTTGCTATATACATATATGAATTTTTTTGAATTCTCACACACAGGCCTATTTCATAATCAAAGTTTTCTTAGTTAGAATCTGAATATGAGTTTGCCCACATTTTATTTCTATTCTTGCCTTCATATTCAGTTGCAAGATATTTTTGTTACAAAAACTGTTTGGTATTATTTTCAGTACGAGTTGCCAAATTTAATCATACATCAAGTTTCTCCATTACTAACATCTGAGGTATTTTATAATAAAAAATTTATTGTTATTGGGCTACCCAAACCTTATAAATACAGCTTGAATAAAGCTGTAGTTATGAGTTTTTGGTTACCCATTCAGGTTATGCTTCATCTTGGAATATATAGAGGATAAATGTTTGTTTCAGTGTATGAATAATTTATCTTTCATTGTGTTTACAACAAAAGCTATATTTTTACAATTGCCAAAGCAAATGAAGCTCTGTTGTTCATGAAATGAAATACTTATTGATCTTACTCACACAAAAAACTTTGATCCCCGACGGCGGCACTTATCCTTATGACTATTTGTCTACCACCAATGGGTTGATAATCATAGACCTATTTGGGATAGCAGCTGGGGGCTACGAAAGGATGTGGTGGTAGTACTGGTGTGAGAAATACCAGGGATTCATTGTTAGGTGCACCAGCCGGCGCGATATGACTTAAATAATGTTGAAAGCAGTGTAAAACCCCATTCAAACAATGCAAAAATTGGATGAAAGATTAATGGGTAAGGTATGAGCCTTCAAAGTCTTATTACAGTTTAATGTATATGCCAAGCTGATTAATGCATAAGTGTGATTAGCATTGAAGTAACATACCTGAATGAAAATAACTCAATTTTATCATCAAGGGAGAGAGAGAGAGAGAGTGTTAAAGGTCAAAAAAGAAAGAAAATCACTATCAAGAGGAAAACATATTCCAAGATAAGGCAAACTTTTGTCATTTTTGTGAAAATTTGGCAGGGTGTAAACCATGATTTTATGTATCAGTTTTGATTTATGCATTAGTTCTGTTTTATTTCAAGTAGACAAGATATAGTGAATTTTCTTATTTTAAAGCCCCCGTACCGAGAGATCGGGGGCATATTGTTTTACTCATGTCCGTCTGTCTGTCTGTCCGTCGGTCTGTCCAAAAACTTAACCTTGCCAATATCTTCAAGCCTAATCAAGATACAAAGCTAATATTTGGCATGATGATAGATCTCAATGATCCGCATCCGCTGGTACCAAAGTCAAGGTCATGTGACAAGGTCAAGGTCATCTGTCAAGGTCAAACTTTGAAAAAACTTAACCCGAAAACTTAACCTTGCCAATATCTTCAAGCCTATTCAAGATACAAAGCTTATATTTGGCATGATGATACATCTCAATGATCCGCATCTGCTGATACCAAAGTCAAGGTCATGTGACAAGGTCAAGATCATCTGTCAAGGTCAGACTTTAAAAAAAAATTCTGTTCCGGGGGCATTAGTGTTTCACAAACACATCTTGTTTTGGCACCTGTTCTGTGTTCAAGATGACAAAATGGTGTAAACTGTTTGAAAATTATACCCACGCTTTGCACACAAGTGCATGTGCAAAGCAGGGTATAATTTTCAAAAAGTTTGCAAAGTTTTGTTATCCTGAATGCAGGTCAGTTTTTTAGCTCCACTGGCTGAAAGCCACTGGGGCTATTGTCATGGCGTTGTGTCCGTCGTGCGTCCGTCCGTCCGTGCGTCCGGTCGTAAACTTTTTCTTTAAAAATCTTCTCCTCAGAAACTACTGAATGAATTTCAACCAAACTTCACAGGAATGATCCTTGGGTGACCTTCTTTCAAAGTTGTTCAAGAAATTTTGATCAAATGAAAAACATGGATTAAATGGGCGAGGCTAATTTCCAAATATGGTAAAAAGTGACTTTTCTCAGGTTCTAATTGATGGATACTAATTAAATTTTTTATGAATGATGCTTTGGTGACCCTTGATCAGTCTACAAAAAATTATTGTGATCTGTTGAAAAATATGTATTTTATGGGCAGAGGTCATTTCTCTATATGTTATATAGTGGAAACTTTGAAAATCGTTTTCTCAGAATCTAACTGATGGATATCTACCAAATTTTACATAAATGATCTTTGGGTGACCCTTGATCAGTCTACAAAAAATTATTGTGATCGGATGGAAAATATGTATTTTATGGGCGGAGGTCATTTCTCTATATGTTATATAGTGGAAACTTTGAAAATCATTTTCTCAGAATCTAACTCATGGATATCAACCAAATTTGACATAAATGATCCTTGGGTGACCCTTGATCAGTCTACAAAAAGTTATTGTGAAAGGATGATAATTATGTATTTTATGGGCGGAGGTCATTTCTCTATATGTTATATAGTGGAAACTTTGAAAATCATTTTCTCAGAATCTAACTGATGGATATCTACCAAATTTTACATAAATGATCCTTGGGTGACCCTTGATCAGTCTACAAAAAATATTGCGATCAGATGAAAAATTTGTTTTTTTATGGGCGGAGGTCATTTCTCTATATGTAATAAAGTTGTAACTTTGAAAATCATTTTCTCAGAATGTAACTAATGGATATCAATCAGACTTCCTTAGTATGATCCTTGGGTGATCCATTATCATGCAGCCAAAACTTATTGTCATTGGATGAAAAATATGTATTTTATGGGCGGAGGTCATTTCTCTTTATGTTATATGGTTGAAACTTTGAAAATCATTTCAACATCAGTAGAAAGAAAAATATTCAAAAATCTAGTCAAAACTTACATTTGCTATTACAAGAATTTTCAAGCCTGTGGAGCGACTCAAACCATTCATGGCTTTCTAGTATTCACGTTTTCAGTATTTCTCCTTTGCATGAATTATTAATAGATGAACATTCATGTAAAGGAAGAAAAATGGATAATTACTTAAAATGAATTTATGACCCTTGGACTTTTTTAGACATATATTTGAAATAAGATTGGATCCAACAGATCAGAGATGCATACAGTACCCAATAGAAAAATCGTTCTACTCGCAGAAAATCTGATTAAATCTCATGCTTGGCATAATCACAAAAGTCATGCTGGAGTTGTACAGTCAATCTTGCTAGAGCGACCACGTCTATTAAGGGACCATTATCAAAACTCCCTTCTTTAAATCAAAATATCCTAAAGAGAAGGTATTGGTGGTATTAATCATCATTGAAACTGAATCCTATGTTGTTAAAACTCGACAGTATTGTCTCAATGAGACAATTCTATTGAGTTATAACAACATAGGATTACGCAGTTATATGCATATTCATGAAAAAAGTATGTTTCTTATTTGTGAACAAAATGTTTATTAAGCGACCATTTTCTTAAACGACCACTATTTGGTGGTCCCAGTAGTTGTCGCTTAAAACAAGTTTGACTGTATTAAAAGATGTGGAAATTAAGGTAGTGGACCTGTAATAGTTCTGCAATGTTTCAGAAGTAATGAACTTTACTTTGTTAACCGAGGTTTTTTAATGATTTCATTAGGAAACCTAGGTCAACATTGTGAAAGATCACATGTTCTGAAATCCTTCAGAACTATGATTAGGGGCTACTACCCTAAGAAGCCTGATGGTTATTGTTAGATGAATTTTCAATTGATGATATTATTTAACTTATGTTGATTTGTTTAACCCTGTAAAGATTAGTAAATCTTTTGCATATTTTTGCATGACACCTTAGACACATGCCAGTTTTGCTTCCATAATTTTTTGTTTCCTTCATTTTATGCATGAAATTGCCTCTTCTCAGAATTTTAACAAAATTTGATTTGTAGATTATACTAGTGGATAAACTAGTTTCTTCCTCTTCATTTCAAAATATCTTTTATATTTCAAAGTCAATAGATCAAGTAAGGAACTAAATTTCATATGAATCCCTTATTAAGATATGAACAAGAATTCTAATTCCAATAATTGAGAATTTTGAAGATGTGAAACTTGAAATTTAAAGAGTCAAAATTACCCCCTGATAGAAAGTTGAAGGAGGCCAAATTAGGATATTTACTCACTTAGATAATCAAAACCTCTGAGTAAAGTGTCAAACACATGCCTTGCTTTTATTAGCTCGGCTGTTTTTGGAAAAAACCCGAGGTATTGCTATAGCCTCCGTGTCATCGTCGTCGTCGTTGTCGTCGTCATCATGCAATAACTTTAACATTTTGTTATATCTCTGGTTCTACTGAAGGCATTCACTTGAAATTTGGCACACATGTTCACCATCAAAAGAGCAACCTATACTATCAAGGGGGATAACTCTAGTTGCATTTTGTGCAAATTATGCCCCTTTTTGACTTAGATTTTTTCCCACCATCCAGCACTTGACTGCCGAGCGTAGGCACCCGTAGGCGGTGCTCTTGTTATTAACAGTGAAGAAGTATAAGTGAGGTGTTTTGTCATTTCAGTTAGGAAGTCAAGCAGAAGATGATATACAATCTAGATCTTTTGGTAAAGCATATCTAGTGGCCAAATGGTATAAATTTGATAGAAGGTAAGTTCTAGTGATATACAATCAATTATTGGTAAAGCATGTCTAGTGGCCAAATGGTATAAATTTGATAGAAGGTAGGTCCTTGTGATATACATATATGATACATATTTAGTGTATTGTATAAAAAATAGAATCTAACGAGGTTGGGAGAATTGATAATTGTCGAGGCTCTGCCAAGACAATTATCAATTCTCACAACCGAGTTAGATATATTTCCAAACAATACACTAAATATGTATTATATTTATCTTATAACCTCTATTTGTCTTGTTTTCGTCCATGTTTCTAACTGAAATGCAAGTTCCTAAAAATAACCGCATTATATCATTGTTCTAAAACTAACTATGTGATATCATTAAAAAATATCATACGGCATGTTATCACACAGATAATTGTATAGTAATAAGATAAAATCTATTATTGGTAAAGCATATCTAGTGGCCAAGTGGTATAAATTTGATAGAAGGTAGGTCCTTGTGATATACAATCTATTATTGGTAAAGCATATCTAGTGGCCAAATGGTATAAATTTGATAGAAGGTAAGCCCTTGTGATATACAATCTATTATTGGTAAGGCATATCTAGTGGCCAAATGGTATAAATTTGATAGAAGGTAGGTCCTAGTGATATACAATCTATTATTGGTAAGGCATATCTAGTGGCCAAATGGTATAAATTTGATAGAAGGTAGGTCCTTGTGATATACTATCAAGATCTATTGGTAAAGCATGTCTAGTGGCCAAATGGTATAAATTTGATAAATAGGTCCTTGTGATATACAATCTAGTATTGGTAAAGCATGTCTAGTGGCCAAATGGTATAAATTTGATAGAAGGTAGGTCCTAGTGAAATACAATCAACAATCAAGATCTATTGATACAGCATATCTAGTGAACAAAAAGAGTTAGCCCATTTAACAACTAAACTTGTATTAAATCTAAGTGGTTGCAATTCTTGGACAAATTTTGAATTTGATCTGATCAATGAATTACCAAAGAAGCTGACAAAATGGCTTGCATTTGACTAAATCCTTTTACAATTTCTTTTATATTTCTTGATAAATTTTCCCCAAACTCTGTGTATGGATTCTTGTTATTTTTATCTTAGACAAGATTCAATTCAAAATTTTTGTATCACCCTTTTCCAAGACATGGTGGATGAAATAGCTGCCATTTGACAATATCTTCTGACATGCATTTACCTTGCTATTTCTCTATGTTTTCTCTTTATATATACCCACTCTTATCAATCACCATAGAAAAGGGTTGAATTGGAATGACTAACTTAACAAAATCCTTAAAAAATACATTAACTTTATCTTTTCCAAAATGAATTTTTGTAAAATTGTCAATTGACAATTCATGTATATATTTCATGTATTTTTTTTTCTCTGTCTTTCAGATTTTTAAAGCCTTTATTAACCAACAGTAGACCTAATTTAATGGAAACCTGTCCAGGATGTTGTATACCTTTAGCTAGAATGTTAACTACCAAAGAACAGTTAATGGAGGTATGTATTCTTGGTAATGAAGCTTTTATAATATTTGCAACAATTAAGGAGTGAAGAGAATTTTTATGCCCCCATACATAAGGTCAAGGGCATATTGTTATACTGTTGTCTGTCTTTTTGTCTGTTCATCTTTCTGTCAGCCTGTCTTCACTGAAAACTTAACATTTCTTATTACTTGTAGCCTATTCAAGATATAAACTTCATATTTGACTCGATGAGGGATCTCACAGATGTGCATCTCTTGAAACCAAGGTCAAGGTCATGTGACAAAAAAAAGACAAATTTAACTTTCAAGGTCAATCTTGTCAATATTTTAAGTAACACATGCAAAAATGCCAATATTTTTTAAAGTATTCAAGTTGCAAGCCTAATACTTGGCATTATGATAGATCTTAATGATGTTCATTTTCTGTTACAAAGGTTAGGTCATCTGCCAAGGCCAACACTTTGAAAAATGCTGTTTTGGGGGCAATTGTGTATCACAAGCTCATCTTGTTTTATCTGCCACCATAGGTGGACATACACTGCTCAAAAATATTAAAGGAACACTTTACTTTTTTGTATTTTTGTGGGCCTTATAATAATAAACAAGTATTTCATGACAAATAACGACGATTTACTAAAATCATAACAATACCAACCACATTTTGTAAAAAAAGAGTTTCAACAGATAGCGAAAAAAAGTTAATCAAGGAAAAATGTCAAATTATGATGTTTTCGAAACAAAATCAAAAAGCTATAGATGGTATTAGTGGGTTCAGATTCTGAATGTAAGTTATGAGTATGACCACCACTAACATCTCGACATCCTCTACACCGATTACGCATGCTCCGAATCAACGCTTGGATCAGTTGCTGAGGCAAATTGTTCCAAGCTTGGACAACAGCAATTTCGAGCTCCTAGACATTGTGTGGGGGATTTTGTCATCTAGAAATCTGCCTGTAAATCATGTCCAATACATGCTTAATACAGTTTAAATCAGGGGACCTGGCTGGCCACTCCATAACGTCGATAGATTGGTCCTGAAAGTAATCCATAATCACTCTTGCCGTGTGAGATCGCGCATTATCTTGGACTAAAATAGAGTTATTACCCATTGCACCCAAAAATGGTCTAAATATAGGTTCCAATTTCTCATCTCTATTTCGTAATGCCGTCAAACTGCCTCCCTGCATCCTGTATAACTTTGTGAGACCATCATAGCAAATCCCGCCCCGAAACATGACAGAGCCTCCACCAAACCTCTCATATTCTACAATGTTACAGTCAGCATACCGCTCTCCTTCACGTCTCCAAACACGAATACGTCTATCACACGTCGAAATATGAAACCTGCTCTCGTCGGTGAACAAAACACAGTGGCATTGGGCCAAAGTCCAACGTGCATGATCATTTGCAAATTCAAGTCTGCGCCATTGGTAATCTGGGGTCAAAACGGGACCCGTGGCTAGACGTCTAGTACGTAAATTATCACCATGGAGTCTGTTTCTTACTGTCTGGTCAGAGAGACGAACCCCTGTCGCAATCTGAAAATCGTTTCGAAGGCTTCAGCTGTTGCACAGCGGTTTCGAAGGGCAACGGTACTTAAATATCGATCCTGTCTGTTGGTTGTAGCCCTTGGACGGCCTTGACCTGGTCTTCTGTCATGACTTCCAGTCTCTATATACCGAGTCCATAGTCTATTCACGACGCTAGGCGATACACCAAGGTAACATGCCACTGCACATTGTGAGTAATCAGCCTCTATCAGTTGCACGGCTCTGACATTATCATTGTGGTCTAAATGTTGTCTAACAGTCATGGATAATCCAACAACACACAAAAGAACGCAAAATAGTCAAAAAGCTTTCATTTTGACTGCTAGATGTGAAAACACAAGTTTCATATATGCAAAGAAAAATCAGGAAAAGGAGGGTGGCCTGCTTTGGCAGGTTGCACGTGGATTACGAGACCCATGTTGCATATAAAATCATCAATAACTTATTCTACAGGTATTGTTCTTTTATGGAAGCTTGTACGGAAAAAATGGGTGGCTCAAAATAGAAAAATATCTCATTCAAGAACCGTTCCTTTAATTTTTTTGAGCAGTGTATATTGGTATGATCATCTCTGTCTGTCCATCTGTCCCAACATTATTCCTTACAGGTGTATGTTCACACCTTGTGATGCAACTCCTATGTTCACACCGTGTGAATTATCTCCTACATTTATGGATGGATTTGGGTATAATTTTCACAGAATATTCCTAGTCACCTGGCTTGACGTTGGGGGTTTTGTCGGGTTTGTTGATATTCTGATACAGATATGATTGTAGATCACAGTGAGATATCTTTTTTAGAAAATAAAAGTAATATTATTTTAAATTACGTTAAATATATTTCAGACTGATTTACACCACGATAGAGATTCTGATACAGATATGATTATAGACCACAGTGAGATATCTATTGGAGAAAATAACAGTAATATTAGTGCAGTATCAAGTCCTTCATTAACTGACAAGGAACATACTGAGGTATGGTAGATTTCAGTATACCCTGTGTGACATTTCCAACAATATTATTTTAGCCTGTAGATGACATTTCCAACATTTTTTGTTTTAGTCTGTGCATGCCATTTTCAACGTTTTTCATATTTGTGCAAAGTAAAGCCTATGGTCAGCCAGTGTGTGACATTTCCAACAATTTCATTTGAGCATGACATTTCTACAGATTTCACATGTGTGCAAATTAAAGCATTTAGTCGGCCTGTGCATCCATGCCGACTGACCAGAGTCTTCACTAAATGCTGAATAGATATATAAGATATCAACTACTTCTCAGGCAGTCAGTGATTACACTTCTTGCATTATGTGATTGTCCAGGCTGCTCAATGTTTGTGCCATACCAACTGAAGAAATAGTTGAATATATCACACATTGGCTCCTTTATTATATGTGACTTGTCATACAAAAAGGGGCAGAGCTTCAGATAGAGGGAGTGATTTCAAATTATCTCTTGTCATGCTGAACCTGGAATATTCCTGCTTTGGCATACGGATTGACAGTGGCACTCATCCTTTAAGACTATCTGTCTGCCACCAATGGGTTGATAAGAGTAGACCTATTTGGGATAGCAGCTGGAGGCTTGGAAAGGATGTGATGGTAGTAATGGTGTGAGAAATAACAGGAATCCATTGTCAAGTACTCCAGCCATAGCGATATAAAGATTGCGATTGAAAGATTGTTAAAAGCACCTTTAACCGCCATACAAACAAACATGCATTTGGGCTATTCTTCGTCTTTATCTCCTGGGCCTGAGGTTATAAAACTTTTCTCAGGCTAAACTGAGAAAGTTTTATAACCTAGTGCCAAGATTTTCCTTATTAAACCAGAAAGATTTGAATAATTACGCACCATTAAAGCTTTAAGCACTTTGATCTTAACCCTTGCCATGCTGAATTGAAATTTTGGCAAAGTTACACTCAAATCAAAGTGCTGAAAGCTTTGAAAGACAAAATTATATGCCAATATTTCTCTCGAAATATTACAAGTCCTTCGACAAATGTTGTTGAAGCAAGATAAACAGATGGTGTTGACTAAGATCAAACTGCACTATTATGCAGGCTGATCTTTGCCTATATACCGTGATTTCATTGACATGAACCTAACCCCCATTCTTTAGATTAATAAAAACCTGTTAATTTATATTCGGCTTTGTGCATGCTTTCATATGATAAAATGACAAACGGTCTTGAGTGTAAAATATATTTTGAAAATTGAAAAAATATGTCAGTTAATTGATATTCAAGTGAGTTCTCATAGAGGTCGAGTTCGGGTCAAATTAACCAAGGTATACCTCCTATTAAAACAGGAATATTACAGGTTCAGCATGACAAGGGTTATTGTTTTAATCTCTATGTTATATTCAGTACGACAAGGGTTAAAAATGAAAAAATCTATTATCCATTTATCATATCCTATGTTGTGGGTATTTATTTAAATTGGCTTATTAAACTAGCTGAACAGCCAAAAAAAATGTCAATTTGTTTTGTACAAAATTAAAATTCATCAAAATATGGTTAATTCTGAACAAGCTTTTCAGCCTCAAAAGAGTGGGTTCTTAAAGATGGTCTGTGGTATTCCCTTTTTGTCAAACAAGTCACAAAAATATATAGCTTAAAGTACATGTACTTTAATATTTGTGAAACCTCATTCTATTATTGAGGCAAATGACAAATTTACAAACATCTTTTTGCTCAATTTCTTTTTATTTTTTTCAAGGCCCAAGTTTAGAAAACGTTCTGAACCTAGAATTCAATTAAATGTGTTAACTTAGAGGATAATACTGATGAGTTGTTGTGTCAAGTTATTAATACCATCTTTATGTTCATACATTTATCATAGTTTTACAACAGAATTAAGACTTACAAAAGATTTGCACTCAGCGAAAGGTTTGCTTCAATAAAGTTATGCTGGTGAATTTTCATGCAAGAGTTGGCAATCTAGGAATTCCATAAAACTAGAAAATGATAAGGTATGAAAATCCTATGTTGAGGCTCTGATATCATTTTAACTCTTTGCAGACTAAAGACAAATTAAAAAAATGATCAGTCTGACCTTAGCATATTTTGCCTTGTTTCTACTATACATTTATATTGTGAAAAATAACCTTGATTCAGGCTGATTTTTATATCGCAGGATGAAGCAATTTGAAAGAAACAAAATTTGAATTTAGCATTGCAATAGAATTTTCTATAATATTCCCTATTGTTTTACAGAGATGAATAGTATTTATTTATTGCTTGATGTAAATTATTTGCTTTTTAGCTCCACTGGCTGAAAGCCACTGGGGCTATTGTCATGGCGTTGTGTCCGTCGTGCGTCCGTCCGTCCGTCCGTGCGTGCGTGCGTGCGGTCGTAAACTTTTCTTTAAAAATCTTCTCCTCAGAAACAACTGGATGGATTTCAACCAAACTTCACTGGAATGATCATTGGGTGACCCTCTTTCAAAATTGTTCAAGAAATTTTGATCCAATGAAAAACATGGATTTAATGGGCGTGGCTAATTTCCAAATATGGTAAAAAGTGAGTTTTCTCAGATTCTAATCAATGGATACCAATTAAATTTTACATGAATGATCCTTGGGTGACCCTTTATCAGGGTACCAAAAATAATTTTGATTGGATGAAAAATATGCATTTTATGGGCAGAGGTCATTTCTCTATATGTTATATAGTGGAAACTTTGAAAATCATTTTCTCAGAATGTAATCAATGGATATCAACCAAATTTCACTGGAATGATCCTTGAGTGACCCTTTATCAGTATACCAAAAATTATTTTGATTGGATGAAAAATATACATTTTATGGGCGGAGGTCAATTCTCAATATGTTAAATAGTGTAAACTTTGAAAAACATTTTCTCAGAATGTTACTGATGGATATCAATCGAACATTTTTGGTATGACCTTTTGGTGACCCATTATCATGCAGCCAAAAATTATTTTGATTTGATGAAATATATGTCTTTTAATAGCAGAGGTCATTTCTCTATCTGTTATATAGTTGAAACTTTGAAAATCATTTTCAACATCAGTAGAACCCCAAATATCTAAAGATCTAGTCAAAACATTTATTTGCTTTTTCAAGAATTTCAAGCCTGTGGAGCGACTCAAGCCATTCATGGCTTTCTAGTATAGGTAATTATGCTTGTTTTGTTATTTATTACATTTTTAATTTCACCTTTTAATGAGTAAGTGCAAAACTATTGTAGATACATATAAATATGTAAGTGCTTACAATAGTTTTGCACAAACCCCTCATGTTTTTCTTGCATGTTTATTCCAAGGTCACTTAAAAATTGGTGACGCTAACATGTCAGCGATTTGTGATTATCATCAGCCAATTAGTCACATAAATCTGCCACCATGACATTGTCTTAGTCCTTGGCCAGTATGTGACAGAAATTACGTGATCAATGAAAATGAAAACTCCACCAATATGCTGGTGAGCTGTTGTTGACTAGTAGCCAATACATTGCTGAGGCACTGATAACAGGTTCTGATTTCAAAAGGAAGTGAAAGGTCGCAAAAAAAAAATGTATCTGCAATGTGTAAAAAAACGGCAAGCAATATAGCAAAAAGTTACCAATGCAATATTGACTTCCTTGTCTATAGAGTTTAATTTGAAATTACTAGTCACCAACGTGTTGCCTGTCTTAAAAAAATCTGCTAATGAATCATCTAAATCACTGTTCAGCCGTCAACTTGTAGGCAACTAATCGCTGATTTTATCACCAAATTTACTAAAAGTCGTCGATGACGCATTGCTGACGTGTTGCAGCTTTTAAATGACGTTAGCTTTATTTTATTTTCATGTTTTATTTTGAGATTTTAGAAGAAACCATAGAAACAAAAAGTGATGAAGTTCCCTTGTTCCCATGAACATGACCTTGACCTTTTGCATGATAGACTAAAAATGTCACAGGTGATTAAAGACACTTTATTTGTGCATAACACAATTAGATGCTCTAATAGATTGGCTAGAAGATATGTTGGTTTTATTTTCTAATCCCTTCTTCCTTGTTACACAAGTTATAAATGTGGAACTTAAATATGAGCCTGTGCATGACATTTCTGACAATTTCAAATGTGCACCTAGCAAAGACTCTGGTCAGCCTGTGCATCTGCACAGTCTGTCCAGGATCTCCACTTTGCGCTTTCTAGGCAGATCAGGTCTCAAAGTATGTTTAGACAGACAGAAAATCTTTTAATGGCAATATGTGACTGTCTAGGCTGCTCAACATTTGCAACTCACGCAAATGTCAAATTGTTGTAAATGTCATGCACTGGCTCATATATCCTTTAAGACCCACTCTGTTCCATTTTGAATAAAATTGTAACCATGGTTAGCACAGTCCTGAAAGTCCTTTGACTAGAGTCAAATTTACCAATTCAGTATCTCAATTAAACTGGACTGTCAAGTCACTATGGCATTGGATTTTATGATAAAAGATAGAATTAAAAATGCTGAATACCCCATTAAAATTTTCTTTTTCTCTGGCTACATCTCTGTTTTAAATTATTTGTGTTTGCTTGGTTTCTATTAACATATGGTGTATCGAGAGGGCAGGGTTTTTTATGCCCATGAATCAATAAGATTTGGGGCATATTGTGTTACTGTTGTCTGTCTGTCTTTATGTTATGTTCTGTCTGTCTACAATGCTTAACCTTTGTTATGCTGAACTGTTTATATTCCAGCTTTGACAGGAGTTATAGACAAAGATCAGCCTTCACATATGTGCTGTCTGATCCTAATCTTTAACCCATGTTTTCCTTTTTTAACATTGCAATGTTAAATATTACATTAAATGTTAAATAAAGACTCACAATTAGTACATCCAGTGATTTGATTTTAATGCAACTTTGCCAAGATGTTTATTCAGCATGACAAGGGTTAACAATAAAAAACATAAGTGACTTCAAGTCTTTTGAAGATACTATTCTAGTATACCATTGATATGTATCACTGATATCAAGGTCATCCATCAGGGTCAAACGTTTGAGCAAAAACAATTTACTTCCTGGTGCATTCATGTTTCACAAGCTCTGCTTTCTTTTACTAAGGCATGTGTGTAATCACTAGCACTTTTAAAGTTAAAGATTACATTGCAATTTAAATAATAAATAAAAGATTTCATTTCAGGAAGATAAAATGTTGGCAAACATTCATAATTGATAATTTGCACTTTAGTCCACGTTTTTTCCCAAATTTGAAAGGTTTTGAAAATTAATCTAGTACAAGATATTGACTTCTACAACTGCTTTAATATTAGAACTGGAAAATTTTGTTGTCTGGTAAAAAGGTGTAAATGGGAATCAAATTAGCTTGAGATTGCTACAATAGGGTTTGTGACTATTGGATGGAATAAAATGAACTGTTATTTGTATAATCTTTGTAGAAAGAGGATTTTAGATATAGCTTTCAAATAATGTATTAACGTGTAATATTAATGAAAATGATATATAGTCCGTTTGACTTCTATATGGACCAACCTTTTCATCAATAACATGAAATTGCATTTTGAATGAAGGATTTCTATGTGGTGAAATATTAATTTTAACTTAATACCATTCCAAAAAAATATTTTTTTGGAAACAAATAATTTTAAAATAATGATATTGTCTATCTTGTTAATGTTAATATTTTTGCATTTTCTACTCTTAAACACGAGGGATTTTGAAGGCTGTTTCATTGTAAGAGAATGTAAACAAATAGTAAAAATACATGGTTTTATACTAAACATTTGACAGAAGAAATGTCCATTATTCCATATTTGGAAAAGCTATTTAGCATATTGACGGTCAGGACATTGTAAACTTTATATCCCATGATTTGTACCGTTATTACTCGCCTGCTTATCTAGTATCCTTCGTGAAAATCCCAACGACTTCGTAAAATAATTCTGATTGGTCTAAATAAGGGAATATGGGGTTCATCTCAGAATAGATAAAAGCTATTATCAATTATTATGGTCAAACAGTTTTTTAACAAATACAGAATACACTAAGATTTGATATCCTAAGGAAGTAAATAAATGTACAAAATTAATTTTTCAAAAATACTCGATTATATACTAAAACGACTTGCCAAAATTCATATACTTTTGACTCGGCCCCTATGCAAATCAGAGCTATTTTAGGATAGACAATTTTCTGTTCTGTTTATTACAGACAAGAGAAGGTATGAAAGGCAGAAAGTTAACATGTAGACGGGACGGACAAAATCATTATTACACCTTCAAAAATTCTGAAAAACAAAATTAGTCTTGGTATTAGATGGAAAATATGATATGACAAGAAATAAATACGCTTCATTAATTCGATTCTGAGATTTTCGGCGAAATGTTAGTCCAAATAGAAGTGAAACGGACTATACTTAACTCTTTACAGTTGAACAAAATTACCTAAGTTTTAAGAATTTGGCAAGTTTCTAGTTTGAGGGTTATTTCTTCTGACCATTCATTTGATATTGCTTTTAGGCAATTATTCTTAAATTAAAGGGGAAAAAGATAAAAAATAAAATGAAAAAAAAAGTTCAATTCAAAAGATATCTTGTGTCATAATTTAGGTACTAAGAATAAAAGCTCCCTGTCATGTTTAGTATCCCAGAATTTCTTATAAGGTTACTGTATGTATATGAACCTCGTTATATAGGTAGAACTTCATGCAGTTTAAGGTGAGCTATAGGGGCCTTGATCTACTCCTATACTACAAAGTTAAATAGTTCTGGGCCTGAGAATGTAAAACTTTTCTCATTATAAACTCAACATTTTCTCAAAATTCAAGTCAGCATTGAAGTCGTAGTTCTAAAGAATTTTCAGAGGCTTGACATCAATGACTAGTTAGTCTTGAATTCTGTTAAAAGTACAATTGATATTTCTCGAGCAACCACTTTTATCAAGCCATGACTTTTATCAAGCAATCATCATAAAAGGTCCCTTTGTCATAAGCAAAATCTCTAAAAAAAAGTGGACATTATTAAACAAATAATTTTCTATTATTGAATTTTATGTTTGAACCAATAAGAATCTACTCATTGAGTGGATTCTTATCAGGTTGAACAGCATACTTCAGGATCTAGTGAAAATTATGGGATAATCAATAAACGCTATCAAAAGGACCTGTCCCATTTATTTTGAAATATTGTATTAAGGAACCATTCTCATATGCAACTGCTTTTTGGTGGTCCCCTAAGTGGTGACTTAACTCGAGCTTTACTGTAATACCAAAGTGTGATTACATTAAATACTTGAAGTTTACTATCAAATGTGTGGAACAAATTTTTCTAACTTTTGGCTGCATCATTCTGTTAAGTTTGCTAAAGGTAGTGGACCCGTAATAGTTCCCAAACATTTCAGGAGTAATGAACTTTAACAGTGTTAACCAAGGTTTCCTAATGATTTTCATTAGGAAACCTTGGTCAACATTGTGAAAGATCATTAGTTCTCAAATGTTGCAGAACTATTATGGGTCTAATACCTTAAATGTAAATCATATGGAATAAATGTAAAAAAAAAAAATGAAGACTTGAATCAGACTGGAGTTATTTACTTTGTGGTATTGGAGTAGGAGATGGTAGTTTATAATTAGTTTGTGGTGGCTGTAGCTTGATCTCTAACTTTGATCACCTAACTCTCTCTGCTGTATAGGGTTTTGCAATGCAGTTCATTTACAGATAAAAAAAATGTCGTTAATAAGGTCACAGACAGCAAATTGTTTGAGGGCTGCATAAAGATCATAATTACAGCTTATTCAAGCTGTACGTACGACATTTAAGCCATTGTTTCAAACAAAATGGTAGAAATGACATAGGTCAACAATTAACCAATTTTCTTTAACGCTTTTCAGTGTATTATCGAGAATTAACGATAGATTATCATATGATAAACTCACCGCCTAATCAGTGAAATAATCAAAAACTTATACCTCGCTTTTGTTCATGTCACCCTATCTGAAATCATCTAAGCAGAGCCAAATAAGTGATGTCACCATGTACGTGGCATAGCTATCACATGCAAAATGGCGTGCTTTAAGAACATTTTTCTCAAAATTTTCATTTTTGTCTCAATTTCACATTGAGAATACTTTTTTGTTTTTTTCGAGTAAGATAGATTGATATTTCATTTCATGAACAACAAAAGCTATATTCTCTCTTGGCTCTGCAAATCATGAAAATATAGCTATTGTTGTTCACTCTATGAAATATAAATAGATCTTACACTGAAAGAAAAGATTATCCTCTATATAAACTACTGATTTGATTGGTCAATCCGATTTTAAATCCATTGGCCAAAGGCCACTGGTTTATTAGACAGCTGCAATTTGTTGATTGGTATGATCTAGGACTGCCGATCATGGGTTAAGAGTTTCAATTAACCTCTGAACCCCTTTCAAACATAGTATGTTATCAATGAGTGTAAAATCCAAAAGTAGAATGATCAGCTGACTAGACAATGATGGCTAAGTATGAAACAGTTGTAACTGCCTATAAACATATAGGCAGTTACAATTGTTTAATGCTGAGCCATCCACATGTGAAGGATTTTTTGGTCATACTCTATGGATAAATTCAAGTAATCTATGGTAAAGTGTCCAACTTACGCTGTTTGATTGAAACGCTGTTGGTATTTGCCCTATACGCCGCTTACCAAATTTAGGTCTGACTGTAACCAAGGTCAAGGTCCTTCTTCAAGGTCAAAGTTATGAAAAATATGCTGTTCTCGGGGCAACTGTGTTTCACAAACACATCCTCTTTTAATATTATCCTTAAGAATTTATGAGGAAATTATTTTCCTTTTCAAATAGATATTTTGATTCGTAATAAATGATCTTACATTCATGATTGAGATAAATCATTCCATGCATACAAGTCTGTTCTTGTTTTAGAACCTACTATTAAAGCCAAATAAACAGACCAAGAGAAAGCGATGAACATAATCAACTGCATGCAAGTAGGGTCTCTAACATTACCCCAGCACTGCAACCATTTCACTGTTCCAATCCTATAGAAATATAACATAATTCATATTAAGGTAGTGGACCCAAAATAGTTTTGCAACATTTTGGAACTCAAGATCTATCAGCATGTTAATAGGAGGTTTTCTAATGAAATCATTAGGAAACCTCTGTTAACACTGTTAAATTTCATGAGTTCCTAAACGCTTCAGAACTATTACGACTCAACTACCTTAACCTATTCCCATTGACGCCTTTGAAGATGATAGCATCTGAAATATCATGGTAGATCAGGCTTCAACATTATATTATAACAGTACGTAGGATCGTGTGAATAAATGGTACCAGAATTGTAGACCTATTTAAAAAGAAGAAGAAAAAGAAACTCTAAAAAACTTATTATTTTAAAGAATAAAAGAGAAAGAAAGGAATATTTTAAAATATGTTCTTATTTAGCCTTAAATGTGTTTTTTATGCCCGCACATCCATAGAATGGGGACATTTTATTCTTGTCCTTTTGGTTTGTCTGTTAGACTCCAAATATCTTTTGATTTGTAAGGGATAGAGACCTCAAATTTCACCTTTATTGCTTGTGACAAGACCTTAAAGTTGATATTAACTTCAAAGTCATCAGTCAAGTACAAGTTCTTTTTACAAGGTCAAATTTGTCCAGAATTTAAGCTTCAACATTGGTATTACTACTGATTTCCATATTGTATTTAACCACTCTTTCTGAAAAATGGCAGTAGTAGGAACATAAGTGTTTAACAAATACATCTTGTTTATGCAATCAATCTTGCTTGAGCGACCACGTCTATTAAGCGACCACTTTTATTAAGTGACCATCGTAAAAAAAGTCCCATCGTCGTAAGTAAAATTTCAGAATAGGTGGACATTCTTAGAAGTAATAATGTTTTATCATTGAATCTAAAGACGCTAGAACCCATCAGAATTGTCTTAATAATGCTATAAAAAAAACCGTCTTTTTATCATTGAATATTGTATTAAGGGACCAGTTCCATTAGCCACAGCTTTTTATTGGTCCCCCGAGTGGTCGCTTAATGCAAGTTTCACTGTATAAAAGAATCAGCTAGGTCTTTGTGCTTTTGTAATACAGGTGTTTTCTTTAAGTTAAATAACGAAATGGTAGATAGTTTTCTTCAGTAGATTTTTTTTCTCTGGTATAAGGGTAACATAGAATGTAGCTTTTATTGATAAAAAATTAAGACATCTTTTGCACCCCATTCTTGCAAATGATGTATGAATGATATTAGCAAGGTGTTTCTGGGGTTTTGAGTTAGATTTCCTGCTTGGCATATGACAAGTCATAATATTGTCACATTGGGAATTTGTCTCCAACCAGAAAGCCATGGGTAGCTGCACCATCCACTTTAATGTAGCTTAAAACCTGTATTATTGAAGGTCAGGCTTTAAACCTCATACATACAAAAATTCATAAATGGATTAATACTAGAACATGATGTATCACAGAAGCCTGTGGCTAAAAAAAACTAGTTTTATATATGCTTTGCTCGTACTAATCACCTGCTTTACTTCTGCTTCCATAAAAACCTTAACCCATATAATGATAGAGAACTTTTTAAGATTCTTGTAGAAACAAAAAAATTCTTAATTTTATGCCTTTAGAATTGGAAAAATTAATAATTGTAATTATAAAATAAGGTAACAAAATAATGAACATTCATTTAAATTTGATTAAAAAACCTTTATAATCATCTAGTTTTGAAAGTATTTTTTTCAACTCAACCAGTTAAAGAAAAGAAGATAGGGAAAACAGATATAATCTGATAAATATATATAATTACAACTTTTAGTGTCTCACAAGATTAAGCATTAATGCTTGTTACAAAACTGAGACAATTCAATAGTGAAATTAGAACTTGAAAAAAAAAGTTGAAACAATATTTCTCAACTGAATTTTGATTGAAATGAATTATTACAAATATTTTTCTTCTCTTTCCAGTTTCCACAATACCAAGAAGATATTTCTGGTGACCTTGGTATGGGTCAGAGAGGTCAACCAATGAGATTGCAGGTCAATCTGGGGTCACCAATGGGAGAGCAGTTATGAACAAAACCTATTTATAGAACTTTGAAATCAAATGTTGAACCACAGTGCTGTTGTTTGTAAACTGTTGTGTGAACTTCTTATGCCCTTATCAGAGCTACAGATAGAGGGCGTATTTTTTCATGTCAAATTTAAATATTTCACAAAGCCCTGTTCAAAGCATATAATGAGGGTACTCATTGAAATCGTCTCTTTGAGACGATTCAAATGAGTACCCACAATATAGTGTTTCATTTGAAAAATGAGATTTCAGAATGAAGTTTCCCCTTCTTATCTGTACCACTGCTTATAGTAGGTTTCGATATTTTAAAATGTCTTTTAAGCTCACATGAGCATGAAGTGCCCAAGGTCAGCTTTTGGGGTTGTGTGAATTCTGCATGTGTCTGGACGTAGTGGGATGTCAACTTTTACCTTGTGGACACTCTAGAGGCCACATTTTCAGCCCTATCAACTTGAAAATTGGTCAGAATTAACTTTTTATGAAATCTCAGAGACAAGTTCGAAATTGGGTCAAGTGGAGTTTAAACCTAGGTCACATGTTCAGATTTTAGAAAAACCTTGTACACACTTTAGAGGCCATATTCTCAGCCCATTCAACCTGAAAACTGGTCAGAATGATGATCTTGTTGAATAAAGCCAATATGAGCATTGCTTTAGCTTTTCATTATTTGCATCACCTTTATTCAAAGATTACTGTACACAAATTTTAGATAGTTATCTCAGGTGAGGGATTCAGGGCCACTTTGGCCCTTTTACTGTCACAAGCCTGCAGGATGTAAGGGTTCTTGTGACGAGCAATTTTCATTATTCACAATGTTGTCTGAAAATGTTTGCAGCAGAAGCATCAAAAAGTTGGTTTGTTGGGAATAGGTCAAATTAATGACTGATTTGTGTGAAGATACAAGTTCCTACAATATGAAGTTTTATTCTTGTTGTAAGCTGCTGGTGGCTTTAGTTTGATATTGTATACAGTTGTGGAAAAGAAAACTGATTTTTAGCTTGTTGTTTTCGGAGAAAACCCGAGGTATTGCTTTAGCCTCCATGTCGTCGTTGTCGTCATTGTGCGAAAACTTTGACATTTTGTGATATCTCTGGTTCTACTGAAAGCATTTACTTGAAACTTGGCAAACATGTTCACCATCAAAAGAGCAACCTATAATATCAAGGGAGATAACTCCAGATGCATTTTGAACAAATTATGCCCCTTTTTCGACTTAGATTTTTTCCCACCATCCAGCACTCAACAGCCGAGCGTAGGCACCCGTAGGTGGTGCTCTTGTTTAACTCACATGATGACTGAGTGCTCAAGAAGTTAGTGCTCAACAAGCTTTTATGATTAATAAATGTCTGGCATCTATCCCATCCATCTGTCTGTCCATTGGTCAACCATAATGAAAAAAATAGGTTTTCAATCAAACAAAAGTGACCATTAGGTCAAGCTTTTAAAATGCTTCACAGAATTAGTATCCCTGAAGAACTCAGTTGAGCGATATAGGATATTCATGATCCTCTTAGGGTATTATGTTCTACTTCCTAAATAATATCCTAGAACATTTTGTCTTAATCAAATACCAGGTGACAGAAAATAAGACAGATCAAAGAAATTTCATTTGGTGATGTAAAAGTGTGTCAAATTAAAAAATAAGTGCCAAATTTGGTTGAACATAATTATGGTGAGTAAAGAAATTGCTTGTTATAAGTCATTTCTCCTTTTCTCTTACTGATTTCCTTTGCTGACTTTGTTCAACTTGTCAAAATGATATGGCATGGTAATAAGTGAAATTATTTAAATGAAATGAATATTTAGTTCCTGTGTACTCAATTTTTACCCATTTTGTTCCCATCATGTATGCACCATGCATTGGTAATGATATAAAGATCATTTTTCTTTAGAATCAAGGTAATTTTTTAAAAGAAAAAATAACTTTATATCCGAAGTATGATTAATCACCTAACCTTACCTTGTCTGCATAAAGATGACATTAACCCTTTCCTGTTTTATACAATTTTGGACCTGTCCAAAGTCAAAGGTTTTGCAGACGAAAATTCAAAGTGGATTTAATTTGAAAAATAACCATTCAGTAGGGTAGAAAATAGTGTGGAAAAGAAGAAATTGCTTGTCAGAAGCAATTTCTTCTTTTTTCACAATGTTTTCTCAATCATAAAATCACAGGCACATAAAAAGCAGGGATTAAACAGCAAAGGGTTAAATGATATCATTATTCATATATCAAGGGGGACAGTGCAAACCCATTTTAAGAACCTATGAATATGTAGGTACTTATGATAGTTTTTCACTGACCTATTGATATTACAGAATATTGCATCAAGACTCTGTTGAACAGCTAGAATTAATCAGTTTCTATGTCTCATAATCATGATATAAGGGCCTGAAAAGTAGTAAGTGTGCACCTGTGTGTATGCATGTACTGTAAAATTTCTAATAGAGCCCCAAGCTATAATAAAACCCCATCCCCCTTTTTAGCTCACCTGAGCACGAAGTGCTCAAGGTGAGCTATTGTGGTTAGGTGGATGTCCGTCGTCAACATTTGCCTTGTATGCCCTCTAGAGGCCACATTTTTCGCCCAATCAACCTGAAATTTGGTCAGAATGATTGTCTTGATAAAATCTCGGATGAGTTCGAAATTGGGTCAACTGGGGTCAAAAACTAGGTCACAGGGTCAAATCTTAGAAAAACCTTGTATGCACTCTAGAGGCCACATTTTTGGCCCGATCAACTTGAAATTTGGTCAGAATGATTGTCTTGATAAAATCTTGGATGAGTTCATAATTGGGTCAACTGGGGTCAAACACTGGGTCACAGGGTCAAATCTTAGAAAAACCTTGTATGCACTCTAGAGGCCACATTTTTTTGCCTGATCAACCTGAAATTTGGTCAGAATAATTGTCTTAATAAAATCTTGGACAAGTTCAAGATTTGGTCCACTGGGGTCGAAAACTAGGCCATGGTGTCAAATCTTAGAAAAACCTTGTATGCACTCTAGAGGCCACATTTTTGGCTCAATCAACCTGAAATTTGGTCAGAATGATTGTCTTGATAAAATCTTGGATGAGTTTGTAATTGGGTCAACTGGGGTCAAACACTGGGTCACAGGGTCAAATCTTAGAAAAACCTTGTATGCACTCTAGAGGCCACATTTTAGACCCGATCAACCTGAAATTTGGTCAGAATGATAGTCTTGATGAAATCTCGGATGAGTTTGAAATTTGGTCAAGTGGAGTCAAAAACTAGGTCACTGGGTCAAATCATAGAAAAACATTGTATGCACTCTAGAGGCCACATTTTTTGCCTGATCAACCTGAAATTCTGTCAGAATTATTGTCTTGATGAAATCTCAGACAAATTTGAAATTGGGTCATGAGGTCATAAACTAGGTCACAGGGTCAAATCTTAGAAAAACCTTGTATTCACGCTAGAGGCCACATTTTTTGCCAGATCATCTTGAAATTTGGTCAAAATGATTGAATTGATGCAATTTTGGATGGCTTTGAAATCAGGTCATTTGGGGTCAAAAACTAGGTCACAGAGTCAAATCATAGAAAAAACTTGTAAGTTAACCTGAAAATTGTAAAAAGGGTTCTCTAAATTTATAGAAGCAGCATTATTTAGATAAGTGAGATTTAATCATCATTCTCTTTCTAAACCTGCTTTTGAAAATTTTAGAAAGTTCATTCAGGTGAGCGATTTAGGGCCACTATGGCCCTCTTGTTTGGAGATTCATCATTTCTGTTGTTATTTTAAAAAATCTTGATGCCTCTATTAAAGGCTCATACCCACAAAAAATCGACATCAATAAAAATTCAACAGAGGTTTTATGCACCTCTTCCCCAATCAAATGTTTACATTTTGCAGGGATTATGTTTATTTTTGGCATTTTTTCACCATCCTAAAATAATGTAGGGTAGCCTCTAACATAAGCCTGACCCTTTCAAATGGAAATGAAATGACTCAAATAGAACCTGGGGTTTTATTAGAGCTTTTCCAGTACTTGAGCACAAAATTATTGAGGCAATTATTTGAACACTTAGTTGTATGCTGAGTAATATTTTAACCATTTCCAGCACATTCCATGTATTTGACATGCCCTTCATTTTTGTACCTGAGAAAAATATTGTGGGAAAAGAAGATTTTTTTTAACAATAAATTTCTTTTTTTTTCCACAGTAATTTCTACAAGATGCAATGCTATAGTTTCAATTTTTCCAAATCTAACTTTGTTGTCTTAAAACTATTTCAATTTTGACAGGTTTGAAATTTTGAATTGAAGGGAGAAAGGATTACTGTTGATGAATATCATCTTGAGATTTTGAAAGCAATGTTTTGGACATACACTGACCATATGAATAAATCCTCTCAATTTGGAAAGGTTTGGTTACAATTTTTTAGATGCTGCTGATACAATGTATAACTGTTGTCATTATTTGTCATCATAAACATCATAACTACAGCTTGTTATGATATTTGTGAAGTTAATTTGTTACAAGAATTAAACATTATCTTAATGATATTTATATCATTTATGGGTACCTAAACCTCAAAACTACAGCCTTTTATATGCCGCCGGAACCATGTCTTGAAAAAAAAGGGGCCTTCATGTAAAATTTCTTGTGAACTCAACTCTTCCCTCATTTATGGACCGATTTGGATGAAACTTTGACAAAATGTTTCTAGTCACCTGACCTAGCGCCTTAAGTCACGTTTTGGTGAATTTTAGCAGTATCTTGGAAAAAGGGGCTTTCTTGTGAATATTCTTTTGAAAGCAATTCCCTCCATTTATGGAATGATTTAGATGAAATTTTCACAAAATGTTCCTAGTCACCTGACCTTGCCTATATAGTCATGGCTTGGTGAATTACAGCTGTGTCATGGAAAAAGGGGACTCCTTGTTAAAATTCTTGTGAAAGCAACTCTTCTTTGAAATGTTCATTGTTACCTGAATTTGTGCATGTAGTTGTAGTTAAGTAAATTTCAGCCACATCATGGAAAAAGGGGCCTTCATGTCAAAGTTTTTTTTTTTTTTATTAGTTGCTGCTTAAAGAGGCGTTAAACCCCATTCAATCAATCAATCATAACAAACAGTTTGAACTTGACAATTTAAAAAGGTAGTCTGCAAATGTTTTGAATTTGGTTCTGTAGTGTCAACAATTATTTTCGTAAAATAGCAGCAAATCGGTGGCAAATATTGTGACTGTGGCACTTTTGTTGAAGCTGTAGTTACAAGATTTCGGTACAAGTAGTTCATGGGGGATTTGGATTATGTTCAAAATACAGAAACAGCTTATTTGTTTTCTTAATTTATCAAAGTATAAAAAAATTAAGGGATTTGTTAGATGGAAGGATAGGATATTTTATTCTGAATGTGTCCTTTCAGCTAGATCTACTGTATGTGAATTAGTTGAAATGACAAGTTGTTTTTCAAGTTTGAAAAAAAACACCTAGATCATGCATAATATACTCAGTTTAGAAATCTCTGTAATGATGATTAACGTCTAGCTGCACATTGTAATTAAATAACAGATATATACTTAATTATTTATATCACAAATTTGTTGGGGATGATTTTTCCTAACTCCCCAAAGGAGATTTAAATGTTAGCCTGTGTGTGACGTTTCCAAGAATGTCTCATGTGCTCAAATTGAAGTCACCAATCACCTTGTGCATCTGCATAGAGTCTTCATTATGGGCTTATCAGCTAGCTTCTGACTTATAGTGTATACTGACAATTGAAGAATATTTTGATGTACCATGTGGTTGTCAAGACATTTATCACGCATACATGAAATTGTTGTAAATATCACACACAGGCTCATTTACAATACTCTTAATTAAGTCAATGTATTGATCAATCTACAAGGTTGTCTACATGGTATCAGTAATATTTCAGGTAAGGGATTAAGAGAGTATTTGTTGATTTTATAGAGGTATGAAACTAAAATCCTTATCACATTGTATGAATAAGCAAGCAGATTTAAACATGAGCCTGATGAGGATTTTAGTTTCATACCTTCATGAAATCAACAAATCCTCTCTTCATGTCTTATAGTTTAATATAATTAAGTACAAGTTTAAAGACTGATCCATGATGAATCAGATTTCTTGTGGGATTACTTTGTCTCGAATCTTACAACATAGCTCTGTACTCAAAAATTGTTTTCATTGAGTAATTAAACCAATTTTTCAGCCAATCAGAGTTCTCAAATCATCATGGACATGAGTTATTTTAAATTGTAAATGGATATTGACATTACTGGTTATACTGATAGCCTGTTAGTGATATTGAATATCAATCAATATTAGGTATTACCGGTAATTAAGTATCCATTATACCGGATAGTGAATGGGCCCCTTAATAATCATTTTGTCAAGCATTTTATGAAATTAGTCAAAATTTTGTATTAGTTCTTGTTTATTCTGCTATTTTGTATCCTTGTTGTATTTTGAGACTATAAAAGGTTGGCATATTAAGTTATTCTACCTCTGGATAAATGCTTTCTGTGTCATTTTTTATACACCACAAATGGTTTTGTCTTCTCCTTCTGTCTGATGTCATTACAACTACATCTAGTGAATGCCAATTCACAAATTATTGACAGGTTTTAATGAAATTTTTACAGAATATTCCTAGTCACCTCACCTTTTGCACATTGTCAGGGTTGGGTGATATTTTGCTGGCGAATAATGCGGAGGTGTATATCAAAGACACTGGTACTCTTTTTTGAAAACAGGATTTGAACCTGTGTGTGACATTTCAAACTATTTGAAATGTTAATGAGGTACAAACATTTGGTAACGCAGACAGATTGATTGATTGAATGGAGTTTAATGCCGCTTTAAACATTTTGTCAGTTATATCGCAGCGGCTGGAGCACCTAACAATGGATTCCTGGTATTTCTCTCACCAATACAACCATCACATCCTTTCCTAGCCTCCAGCTGTAATCCCACATAGGTCTACGATTATCAACCCATTGGTGAGAGACAAATAGTCGGAAAGAATGAGTGCCGCCGTCGAGGATCGAACCCGGGACCTCTAGGTAATGCAGACAGACACAAACTGTAAATATAAAGTTACCTGATGGTCTACATATACTTCTAAGTGCATAGTGAAGACTCTGGTCAGACTGTGCAAATGCACATGCTGGTCAGAGTTTTTTCCTTGTGCATACTAGAAATTGTTGGAAATATCACACACAAGCTCATTTGTTTGTTATACACAACTAAAGGTGAATGTACATTGAAATTGTCTACATCAATATGTCAGTCTGTCTGTTTATTATAGGGATGAGTGTCTTTTTCACTGCGTTTATTGGGTTAGAAAGAGTGATTGCCTTAGCACATGGCAAATAACGCCCATAGGGCGTTATGTTTAAATCCGTCAGTTGGTTGGTCTATCCATCCCTAGACCGTTTTTGGTCTGGAGCAAATCTCAAAAAAGTATACAAGCTAGAAATCACCCAACTTCACAGGTGGATAGATATTATTGAGGAGATTCAGTGCATAAGAACCATAACTCTACTCATCGTATTTTGTGATTTATTGCCGGTTTGTTGATTGACAACGAATAAGCCATTGACCTGCTTTTATGGGGGGGGGGGCATAAATGTTTTACAAACATCTCTTGTTTGCTTAGAAGTCACGTGTTCTTTAAGTCTCTTTCTATCACTTAAATCTGCTATCAAAATGCATGTAAGTTAAAGTTAAAATTCTCTTTTAGCTAAGCTGTACTCAGAGAAAACCAGCCGTATTGCTAAGGTATTTGTATTATTGGTAGTGTCATTGTTGTTGTCATGTAAAATCTTTGACTTTTTGAGATATCTCTTATAAAACATAAAGCAATGGAATATATATTCACCATCAAAAGAGCTGCCTTAAATTTCAAGGGTGATGCAAATGCATCTTGTTTGAATTATACCCCTAATTCACCTTTAGATATTTTTGCACTATCCAGGACCTAACAGCAGTCTGTTTCCATTCACATTCAGTGCTCTAATGTTTTGTCTGAATTTTAAAACAAGGTTGATTTGATTACTGTACTCCTTAAAATGACACAATTGTATTGTTAGTCCTTTTGTCATTCAAAAAAGTTAGTAATTAGTAATAGTGAATAAGTAGCATTTGTTCCCTTGGTACTTAACTTTTTTTTTAAGTTTTAGATGCATTGATTGACAGTGATCAATTGGAGCACCTCTCGGAAAATCTAACGATCAACCTCATTTAAACATATCAAGTCTTCAGGGCAAGACTACTAAGTGTCTTTACAGTGTATATACAATAAGCAAAGTCTTGTGCTGAATACTTGATATAATACTGCTTTGAAAATTACGGAAAAAGCCAGATGGTTTCTCTTAAAATAGCATTAGCCACCCATATTTTGAGTGAAATCATTTGACATTACCATGACTACTTATTTGAGTTTAATTTGAGGAAGATCAATTTCTTCATCTAGATATCTTACGATTCTTTTTTATTAGCTCAAAATAATTTTTGAAAACACAGTCATTAAATTCTCATGCAGATTCTTGAAAATCTAATTACTTGTTCTAGTACTAGGTTTCTTCCATTTTTCCAGCTAACCAAATCCCCTGATTTGTTACATACTCATCCTAACATAGATTGGAGGGCTTTTGTAGTTTACAGAAATGGCCGAGGGATGTTCCAAAAGGACAGTTGTATGATATAGTTGAACTTGTTTTGTGCATATGTTGTACTATTCTGTGATATGTAGACTAAAGTTCTGAAACCATTGTCATAATGAGTCTTACTGTTAGAGATATACAGGTGCATTAAGTACTTTTCTAAGCATCTGAAAAATCATATCACCCAAGATGCTTTCAGAAAAACACTTTAAGCATCCTGCAATTTATTAGCATGTTAATGTTTTATTATTTTATTGACTTCAATATTTGTACATATTTATTAACATTTTGGTATGAAATTAAAGCTTATGTGTTACAAGAGTCTTGTTCATATATTTATGTCCCTGTATATCAGTTGGCCTGTTTATCCGCCAAAATCTTATAGTTAGGCTATAACTTTTTAATTTTAAGTGCTAACAGTCTCGGCATACATGAATAAAACATTAACAAAAGTTTCTTTATCTTTAGATAACTAGGTTGCCAGTGGACAAGACCTTTGTATTGGTACCAAGATCAAGGTCTTCAGCCAAGGTCAAGGTAATTTTTCAAGGTCAATTTAATTGTAATAAGTGAATTTTTTTTAATTTATCACATTAAATCATTTTAACTGAAATATAGAAGTGGTGTTGGTGTTGTTGGTAAATTTAAGAAGTTGAAAAAGAAGAAAAAAAAGGTGGCATTATGAAATCCCAAATAACAATAGATTCCTTGTACATCTATAACAGAGATACAGATAGAGGGTTTATTTTGGATTTGAGATCTTAAGTATTTTAATGATAAGAGTACAAACCCAATGTTGTTGGTATTCATTAGAATTGTCTCGTTGATCTATATAAGCTTTTATATTGCTAAGGTTGCACCACTGGAAATTCATTGGGTCAAAATGACCCCACAGGTCAAATTTTTCAGGGCCAAAACCCTGGTTTAAGGGTCAAACACAAACCCTGATTCTGACAAACTGGTATACTATCCACATTTTCTTATTGCTTTTAAAGATAGCTGCCGTCATAGCATAGTTGATAGAGCGTCGGACTGTCATTCAAGAGGTCCTGGGTTCGATTCCCGACGGCGGCACTCATTCTTTCTAACTATTTGTCTCTCACCAATGGGTCAATAAACTGTAGACCTATGTGGGATGGCAGCTGGAGGCTAGGAAAATGTTAAAGTTTAAGTGTGTAGGAGTGTCATTTGAATCCATCAATATATGAATAACAAATGTAAAGGATGGGTTGCAGGTGGCTTAGATGAAAGGTGGTAGTACTATCTTTAAAAGCTTTTGTTTGTTTGAATGGAGTTTTATGCCGCTTTCATCAATCTTTCAGTTATATGGCGATGGCTGAAGCACCGAACAATAGATACCTGGTATTTCTCACACCAGTACTACCATTACATCCTTTCCTAGCCTCCAGCTGCTATCCCACATAGGTCTACAATTTATCGACCCATTGGTGAGAGACAAATAGTTGAAAAGAATGAGTGCCGCCGTCGGGAATCGAACCCAGGACCACTTGAATGACAGTCCGACACTCTATCAACTATGCTATGATGGCAGCTATCTACAAAAGCAACAGGAAAGTATGGATAGTTACACTAGTCGCCACTTACTGAAAAAAATGTTGAAAGTGGTGTTAAACCTGATAAATTCAATTTTGGACTTAGGCTGTGAATGATCCCACTTCATCAGACAAAACTCAAAATGATTCTTTCGCTCATACTTTCTATTGTAATTACATGTAAACTGGGAAAAGATTAGTCTTTAGAAAGCCTTAACCCTGTTCCGGTTTGGACCAGCCCTGCGTTCAGGATCACCGAACGGTGTAAACAGTTTTCCAACTGCACCCCGCTTTGCACGCAAGTGCACGTGCAAAGCGGGTGCAATTTGAAAACTATTTGCAACGTTTGGTGATCCTGAGCGCAGATCAGATTTTTACCTATAGCGCAGTTGGTAGCGCGCCAGACTTCTAATCCAGAGGTCTATATTCGCACGGGTACGATCCCCGGCCGCGGCACTTATCCTTTACCACATTTGTCTTCCACCAATGGGTAGATAATCGTAAACCTATGTGGAATAGCAACTGGAGGCTAGGAAAGGGATGTGGTGGTAGTACTGGTGTGAGAAATACCAGGAATCCATCGTTAGGTGCTCCAGTCGTCGCGATATAACTGAGAGATTGTTGAAAGCGACGTAAAACCCAAATTCAAATCAAACAACCTGTCATAATACTTGAGTACAAAAAATTGTTGAAATAGTAGAAATTTCTAGTTTTTCCAGCAACATTTCTCTAACACTTAGGATGTATTCTTTTTAAAGTGCGCACGCTTTTCATCGCCGTCTGAAACCTCGTTATATTTGACATGTCCTCAATTTTTGTGTCGGAGTAACGTTTCGTTAGTTAAAATACACCATCGCTGTCTACAGCAGCCTAATGTCTAAAATTCCTGTACAAAAAAAGGAAATGAACCAATTTGAATCCATTTCATTCACAGAATATTTCTCTGTCGTCTGAAACCTTTTTTACCCCATTTTGAATCTATCATAAAGTTCTTAAAAAGGGGGAGGGGCAAATGCGACTCCTTTTTCATTCATTAAAACATTCATCCGTCGTCTGTAACCTTTTCTGTTTGAATGTTTAAAATTTCTCCAAAAAAAAAAAAAAAAAAAAAAAGCGGAAGACAATTAGTTCGTCACTGTGCCAGCACGGGAATCGGCGAACTCACGATGTCGAACTTAATTGTTTTGAAATCTGCCCTGTGTTCAGAATCACAAAACGGTGCAAACAGTTTGCCAATTTTGTCCAGCTTTGCACGTGTATCATTATGAATATTACTACAGATTTAACTTTACAATGTCTTTCTTTATGATATCGTTAGATAAACATATAAGCCAAAAACGATTGATTGATTGAATGGAGTTTTACGCGGCTTTCAACATTTTTTCAGTAATATCGCGGCTGCTGGAGCACCTAACAATGGATTCCTGGTATTTCTCTCACCAGTACAACCACCACATCCTTTTCTTGCCTCCAGCTGCTATCTTACATAGGTCTACGATTATCATTCCATTGGTGGGAGACAAATAGTCGGAAAGAATGAGTGCCGCCGTCAGGGATCGAACCCGGGACCTCTAGATTGACTTCCGACGCTCTAATAACTGCACTATGACGGCGGCAGCCTAAAATGAACCTCTCTTATAAATGAAATTGGCCTGAAATTAATACATGTATCCTAGAATGAAAATTTCATATCCATACCATTAAAAATAATAAAAAGGGGCTCTTACAAAAAATACTTTATCCCCATGGATTGTCTGGATAGCTCATGTGATAGTGAACAAACATGCTAAATTTCAAGACGATACCTTCAATAACAACAGAGATATGGCCAAGGTTAAAGTGTGTCACACCAAGAAAAATACAAACAATGCCAAAGTGATCTCCATACCTCCAGTTTTTTTCCGAAAACAGACGTGCTAAAAAAGGCAATCACTATAACTACAGATTATCTCATTCATTTTGCTTAAATTAAAGTAAAGTACTCCTTAGTTTATTTTAGCTGGTTGTGCATTTTACAGTAGGGCCATTAATGCTGTTAAAATCTTTACAATTCGGATATTGAATGCAAAAAAAGAGAGGAATATTATCTTTAAAAACATAATCCATTGATGAAAAACAAATAAATTGGTTCCTACTTTGATGCATTGCATCAAAATTATGTCGTTTTGTTTTTCGGACATTAAACAGACTGTACACCTAGCTGTATGATTGGGTTGCAGTGGCTCTAAGCTACTACGTCTCTCTCAGGGACGTGAACACATCGGGGTTAATTGGTCGAGGAGAACACAATCAGCTTTTAAAGGCCTACAACACAAGTTCTAATAGAGCCCGTGCTCTAATGTAACCCACCCCTTCTACGGACGTCAAAATTTACCATTTTTTGTACGATTTTCAGAAAACTTATAGCCTTTGATAAGCCCCAATCCCCAACAACTTGATGTTTTGGTGATTTCAACGGAGAGTTTATTTAGCTTTTCCCAACTAGATATTAAGCTTTCTCTTAATTCAATGCTTAAAATAATGATTTACTTAAGGTTTTTCTTTGATTTTTGAGTGTACTGTTCCCAAGATTATTCGGAATGCCCGTATTCAATACCGGAGATTTACAGTCGTAAAGACGTGGAAGAACGGGTCATTTGGGCCATTTTTCACGTCTTAACAACTGTAACCTAAAAACCCCTACCTCCTTCTAAAAAAACATGATTATCTAAAAAAAACCGACGTTGTATTACAGATTTTACGGTATCTAGCGATATCAAAACACGAACTTATTGAACTTTTCCAGACATCAGGACTTCAAATAACTTTCACATATTCATCTTGTGGTGCGGTTGTTGTTTTTAAGCATTAACAGCTGTTTTGCAAGGAAAGTGTTTTGATTTTGTTCGATGGTTTGTTTGAATGGGGTTTTACGCCGCTTTCAACAATCTTTCAGCTATATTTCACTTAACTGAATGAATTCCTGGTATTTTCATACCAGTACTACCATTACATCCATCCCTAGCCTACAGCTGCTATCTCAAATAGGTCTACGATTCATCGACCCATTGGTCAGAGACAAATAGTCGGAAAGAATGAGTGCCGCGTCTGAGATCGAAGCCAGGACCTCTAGATTGACATTCCACCGCGCTGCCAACCACTCTATGACAGCGGCAAAAATGTTTTGATTAAAGGAAGTGGACCCGTAATAGTTCTGCAACGTTTTGGAAGTAATCACTTTAACAGTCTTAACCGAGGTTTCCTAATGATTCCCATTGGAAAACCTCGGTCAACATTGTGAAAGATAATGAGTTCTGAAATATTGCGGAACTATCATGGGTCCACTACCTTAAGTGTCACGTTAAGAATTACTGTAATTCCAATTTTGCATTTTTTATATTATCTGCTTAAGAGAATTCTGTCCGAAATGTGTTGTCTACAGAGGAAACTTTGGTTTAATTATTCAGGACAAAGTCGTGACGATAGCCTACCCGATCATAACTGAAGCGATCAAAATGTTGTTTCGATGCTGGATGATTTTTTTTACATGCAAGGGCGTAGCTCCAATTACGTACTTTACGCAATTGCGTAATACAAATAAATCCTCTTTCGAAAAATCTTGTTGATGAATGATAATAACATCGAAACTACAGCTTATTCAAGCTGTAGTAACGATGTTTGATTATTCACCGACGCTCAAATCATATTAACGGGGATCCATTGGACGACATTGGTCTTTAGTCGACATATCGCCTTTACCCTATATATTCTTTGGTGGTCGCCTTCGAAATGCGTAAAAAATTCAAAATCCTAGCTACGCTTATGCATGGACAATAAAATTGTATAACCCAGTCAATGACGACACGTGACAGTGATTATAATAGTGTTATGGTTTATGATCAAACAAAAAAATCTTCTTTCAAACAGTTTATGCATAAACTGAGATGAAAGATAATAAGGCTTTTGACATTTAAATCGACAATTTGTCGTTTTTCTTTGATCGAATAAGAGACAAAAAACAAAACAAAAACAAACACACTGAAAATTTCGCAATGGAGAATTACTAGTAACCATGGAAACTTTAGCTTTTCTTACCGATGTTCACAAAAGCTATTGAAAAGTCATGGTTGTCGTGGTCGTCCGTCCATTCTTCTGTATGTCTGTCAGTCCAGCCTTTTAGCTCATCTAAACACAACGTTCTCAAGGGGAGTTCTTAGGATCACTCAGGGCCGTCTTCAATAATTCCACTTCTTTGAAACCTCTAGGCCAATCTCAAGATAAGATAAGATAAGATAAGATAACTTTTAATTTCTACTTATAGGCCTTAACAGGCACGTGAATCACAATAATATAATGCAATGTATTACTGCATTTACACAAAAACAAGGATATATAAAATAACAAAAGTTTGATTATGATTGTAAAACACAACTAACTAAATACATGGTAACTACAAGAAAATAATGCATATAAAATGACAGAAATAAAATTTAAAAAATTCATATAAAGAGTATTGTGTAATTTAGAAAATTACAATTATAGACCTGCAATTTCAAGTGAGTGATCAAAGATCAATTCTACATTGAAAATGATAGGAGATAACGGTTTTTCGAACCTCACTCTTTCTTGCGGAAATATAGTTCCATGTATGTACCATAACAGACTCATTATCACAGTACTGTACTACCACCAAAATACACTGGTGCCGGTCTTTACTTGGTTAATGTAATGAAATTTTTTCAGCATGTTCCTTGGATGACCGTTCTAAAAGATTGCTCTTAAAATTCTGATTGATCCAAAGATATTGGCGTGGCATGGCGTAGCATTTTTTTTTCACCGTTGAAAACTTTAGTGACATCTCCTCCTAAACATTTTGACCAATTTCAATGAAACTTTTCTTTGAATGTTTCTTAGTCGAACCTTTCTAAACTATTTTCGCATTTATTTTTTATGGAATTTGGGCGTGGGATGGTGAGGAATTTTCTCTATTTTGAAATTTTCTAAATTATCGGACCCATTTCAATGAAAATTTGATTTTTCATGGGCGACCTTTTTCAAAAATTGTATGGGAAATTATAATTGGCTCAGGAATATGAGCGTGGCAGTTTGGGATCTTTGGATGATATCAGCCGGAAACAAGCCCAGTGTTCAGGATGACAAAACGGTTGAAGTTTTACTCCGCTTTGCACGTGCACTTACGTACAAAGCGCAATACAATTTGGAAACGCTTTGCAACATCTTTCAGCCCGAACTCAGCACTGGTTTCCGACTGAGAAAAAAAGCACAACAACGACGGGCCTGAAATAAGTTGGCCCATAAAAAGTCTCAATTTTAACGTGGATGTCACAGTTTAACAGTCATAATAAAAGATTTAAAAATCGTCTGCAAAACATTTTACTCCAATAAAACAGACTCTGAAACTCAACTTTTTGTGTATTTCCGTTTACTTATCGTCGCTTCCGTAGCACATGACCATATGAGCGCGTGACGCCCCCAGAAGACGCTAACGGTTAGTTGTTACGGGGGATAGTGCAAGGATACATGACGAAATTACTGCCGAGATCCGCCATGGTTCTTCAACGTGATCGGTGTAAAGCACCGTCTCACGGAACCTCGCTTTAACGTCTCATCCGAAAGACAATTAGTTTGTTAATGTGCCAGCCCGGGTTTGAACCCACCGCGCGGCAGTCAATCTTCAATGGTTATGAAGTCTGGTGCTCTACCAACTGAGCTAATCGGGCTGACAACTGAACTCAGTCTCGACGGTCTTAAATCGTGAATCAGTCCCGCGTTTAGGGTGACAAAACGATGTCACCATTGTACCCCGCTTTGCAAGCAAGTGCACGTGCAAACGGCGGAAAATGATTGGAAAACTTGAACTGTCTGCACCGTTTTGTGATCCTGAACGCAGGGTAGGATTTAGGAATCCCTTTTTTCACCAATCTTGTCATTTTCAATTAATTTTCTAATATAACGAACAGTTTATGACAAAAAAATATCTAAATAATTTTGCCAATAGTCACGGCCTAATTTCCCTATTCGCGTGAGGTTTCCAGTCTATACACAGATCATGTCACATGACCATCATATGATCATTCTGTCACACACCGCCATACTGACGGAAAATTAATTTGAGAACATTACACAATTTTACTTAAATCGAAGGTGAGATTTGTAGTTTCTTTTCTTAGAACATTGCATTTTCGTACAACTGTGATTTTGAAAAAAGAAACGTGGGCATCTTTCGTTCAGAAACAGTTACTGTCATTCCTACTTTACTAAAAATTTTGATTTTCGGTTTCACTTTTTTTTCAGGACATTGATTTGGTGCCTAATCTACGGACATGTTGAAATTTCTAGTGTTTGCAGCTCTTTTGGGTTTAAGTAAGTCTACTTTTCTATCATTGTTCTGTTAGGTTAATTGATATCTGATAAAATAATTTAATCCAAAACAAAGTAGGAGTTGTAACCTAGTAACAAGATCTGTCATCATTAGAGGTGGGTGGCTGCTGGCAGTGTGAATGGTTTAAATTGAATTATGGACGTTTCGTACCATAACCATTTCGTACCAGACGTTTCGTACCATGGGTGAAGACGTTTCGTACCATTGGCGAAGACGTTTCGTACTATAGGTGAAGACGTTTCGTACCATAGGAAAAGTCGTTTCGTACCATTCAATTACAATTTCGTACCACAGAATAATCAATATCACACCATTTTGATATAGAATTCGTACCATATCTGTGGTTTTGGGGTGAAAGAAAAAAGTCAAACTTTATTTGATAATACTCCGTTGATATTTCATCATTTTATAAAAGATACATGATACATATTACTCTTAGAAATAGAATATACAAAGCAAATAAATGTACTGAAAAAAGTGGGTGGATGAGGATAATTCTTTTCTTTTTATTTATTTTTTATTCATCTTTTTTTTTATTGTTGAAGCTTTGTTGATAAATTTTAAAAGGCACATGAATTTCGTAAATTTGTTAGCATATATACATGAATTTTTTTAAGTTACGAAACAAGAAGCAAAACAAAACCTCGTTACTAGAACAAAAAAATTATACTGGCTATGTTTTATCAAATTGCATAAATTGCTATAGTTTTCCCTTTAAAATCTAAAAATATAAATTCTTATTATATACACAGTGCTTATTGAACAAGTTCACATTCATTTCTTGAAATATGTAATTTATTAACAACATGACGATATGCTTCAATTGCTTTAGAACATCGAATACAAAATCCATCAATCTCTTGTAGTCTCAAAAAACGTATCACCAATAAAGTTCCAAAAGCATTTCGTTATTTATTCAATTAACAAACAGGGCTTGCAATGCTAATCAGTTGACAATTAATAATTGAAGGCAAACACCAAACAATTCATTGTCGATTTGTAATATTACCAATCTTGTAGCAAACAAGAGTCAAACCAACCAATCAACCTATTCATAATTTGGCTCACTCCTTTTATTAGTAAAAAGGCTATAAAATTTATAGGCTCGCAGCACAAGCAAATAGATCTACAACAGTTTCGTGCAATTTAACATAGAAAAAATTCAGTCATATGAGAAATAAACATTTTGAAAATCATTTAGTTAATATTTCCATTTTGGTACGAAATTATCAATGTATGGTACGAAATGGTAAACATATGGTACGAAACGTCTTCGCACATGGTACGAAATGGTCATCGTATGGTACGAAATGGTAATATATTTCATGGTACGAAATGGTTATGGTACGAAACGTCTGCATACCGTTTAAATTTACAGCAACCTGATATTGCCGCTTTCAAGAAGAGTCATGTTTCTTTTCAGATAGTGAGCTGTCCCTGTATAACCAAAATTCTTTTACCAGATCTTTTAATGTAACACTCACAATACTTTTAAAATTTGGCACCCTAACCAATGACTAACAGTTTTTATTCCAGCACAGAGGCGCACCTGCCAATAATACCCGAAAGGGGAGTTGGGCAGTAAATATAGATAGATAGATAATCTGACATCAGTTCCAAAGCTTTTTAAGCTTCGCGGTATGTTACTTTGTCTGGCTGACATTTGATAAATCTTATCTTGACATCAACACAGATCTACTAATACACCAGACTGTCTTAATACCCCTTAATTGTCACATGTTTTGTTGATGCTTGAAATATCCTATTCATTCTGAAAAGATAGAATGTGGAAATAATCAACTTGTAAACAAATCAAAGTTATATTTTAAAGGATCACAGTAGGGGGCTTTCTGATTAAGGGTGCTAAAAAAGGAGAAGTAGATTTTTGTAATGCACATAACCCATGATTTAATTTTGACAAGAGAGTCAAAAAGAAAAGTTTGAAAAGAAAAATGTAAGAATTGCTTTCCATAATTATGAACATTCAGTGTTCCCATTCACGTACATATGTACGTGAATCACGCATAGAAACAAAAATTCACGTACAGAATTCAAAACTAACTCTGCCTAATACGCTGGTTTCACGCACAGAAAAAGTAGAATGGACACATAAAAGATTCCCCTGTTGATCACTAGAAATACGTGAATCTCTATCCAAAAATTGGGTAACCCAAATTTAACAGCTGAAATCAATTAACCGGGTAGTAAATCGATCTTCATTGCGGCTGATTCCGTAAGAATAAAACTGATTTGTTTGTTTGTTTACACTGGATATCAGATAATGTCGCTACAGCCTAAATTATATCCTGCGGATTTGGCCCAAGATTAAAATAACAGTCGGTTATAATTACGTGGTTTACATTTTAACATCGACGAAATAAAGATGTGATTATTTTGACTGAAATATGATAATAGATTGCCGATATATTCTTTTTATCCAAAAGTACGAAGGACTTGCGCTATGTATAGCCAAGAAAATAATTTACCCGTATTTCATTTATTTGTTCAAATGATCCATCCGAAATTAAGTCCCAGTGGCGACATGGCGAATTCGTGAAATAAACATTTTATTCTCGTAATGAAGTGAGGGCTGGAATAGTTTATTTTTTTAGAGGGTGAACGGGTGATCAAATGGCGCTGACATCAGGTGTTCAGTTATTTTTGGACAGTTTCCAGACTTGACACGCGAAGCACGCTTGTAAACCTCGTGAGATGGAGACCCTTTCCATCATGAAAATAAAACTATATGATTACTTGGTCAACTATTTGATGGATTTATGTTCGAAAAAACAGGATTACTTTTCATTTAATCATCTTTTATAATAGCAGGTAGGGCTCGGTTTATCTAAAAAATTGCTTTCCAAAATTCTACCATCAAATAATTGATGTCGATGTCGTCGATTGATTGCCATACAGTCGCAACAACAACTTGGATTGGCAGTATATCATACAATCTTTTAGCTGCCAAATGCGGGATTTGATAATTTAAAACAGAAAAAAAAAACCTTCTGAGACTCGCAAATCATTTATCAAATACTTGACAATAATGTATCAAGTATTTTCAGTCTTCTTTGCTGGAAATCTAAGTTCAACAGTCTGAAGCCATGGCAATAGCGCAGTTGGTAGCGCGCTGGACTTCTAATCAGGGGTCTATATTTGTTGAGATACATACTAGATTTTGCATTTCTAAAGAGGGTTAGGGGTCCTTGATTTCTATGATAAAATCGCCAAGGCTGTCAATAGTTTTTTTTTTTACCTAAACTTGAGACATTAAACACCAGAAAGATTTAAGATACAGCTCAAAACATTATTTGTTATATTATCACTATTTTGAAAGTACCCCAGTATATAAAAGGGAAACTGACATTGCCTAGGTGAGTCTATTCTAATAAAAAACAAAAAATACACAAAGTGAGATTATACATCTTGAAATTGTCAGTTATCATTACATATCTAGAGTTCTTAATATTATAGTTACATAAAAATAGATTTGCCAAAATTCTTTCAGTACTAAAGTAACCTCAAAGTGAACATAAAATCCGCAATCCAATCTTAATATGGCAGTTTTGAATCATTAAATTGTACATTGTCTCAATGAAATAACTTTTTCCTTAAAAAAAAAAAAAAGAAACCCCTTACTGTTTTGGAAAACCCCCAGTTTTTCAAAATCCTACCTTTCAGGGGGTGACAAAAACCCAAAAAAAACAAAAATCCAAAAAAGCAGTGGGAACACTGACATTTACAACAAAGATTAATGAACTGACAAATAAACAACCAAGAGTTATAAATAAGTCAAAAATAATAGAACCAGAGATTTTGATTGTATACTTGATAAAAATGAGCTAACCAATCAAATTAGGAAATCAGAAGATCCAGTTGTGAAACATTACAAAATTGAACAGTCAAAAAAACAACCAGTCATGGAAAACACCCCCAGAAAAGATAAGATAAGATTTATTTGGGGTTGGCAAGACAAAGTAACAACCGATTGAAAATGATGCAATTAATTACGAATGAAATTAACATGTAAATATCAGTTTATTTCAATTACATTTCAATTACATATTCATGATTGCTCTAAAGGGAGCTTGATGATGGTCATAATAAGTTGTCTTACTTCCAAATTGTTAGCCTCAAATATGTTGAATGTTATGATATAACATTATGATATGTCTTAAAGATCTATTCCCAGATAATTAAGTTTTCTTTGAAAGATCAAAGGAGAATAGAACAGAATAATATTTCATCATCAGTGTCTAAGTTGAGGACAATGAGTCTTCCACTGAGGGAATACATGAACAATGAATTATGGGTTTATTGGATTACATTTGTAATCAAAATTAGAATAGGGGAACAATAAGATGACACACATTTCTTGAATCAAACAGGTAAAGATGCGAAAATCTAATTGTAAAAGACTAGGAGATATTAACACTGTATAGTTTGTAGCAATATCATTATCGGAATAGTCTCAATAGAATAGAAGTTAAATCTGTACAAAATTTTCTCAGATATACGCAACAGGCAGAAGTATTTCAAGCAAAATAATAGTTATTTTGTACAACAACAAACTAGCACAGTTCCTTGATGCCAAATTGAAATGAATTTCATCGCTTTAGTATTTCCAAACAAGTTTTTACTCCTTTTGATTCCAGAACTGTAAACTGCAAACATGTACTAAACATTAAGTCAACTCAAGCATAAGAATGCCAGTTAGAGCATTTATTATCGAAGAAAAATCTTATATCGCAGCAAGTATCATGGTATTTCTTCGCCAATACTTTCATTCAGCATGAAAAGGGTTAATGTACTAAGTTCATTGTGTAAGTATTGTTGTATTTTCAATACATATACACAGTAAGTATAGTTACATGATTTTCATTATGTTATCTGATAATGTAGTAATTGACCCTCTTCCTTGTTGTATACTGAACATTATAAATGGACTACTGTGTTTCCTCTAATTATAGCGCCCTAATAGTATCACCCCTACAATTTTTAGTAAGAAAATCTGCTTCAAATACTTATATTGTAGGAGCTTTTTGAGACTTCAGCTCTAGTTTGAGATGAATTTTCTCTAAACAATCATTTATGTGATTGTTTAGAGAAATTTCACCTTAAATTAGAGGGAAAAGTGCGTAAAAGACACCAATTTTAATGATTTTTTTACATAAAAAAATGCCTACTAAATAAAAGCTACCTGACCATGTTATGTATAGCTCCCAGGAGTGTTTATTAGGAGAAATATGTTATGTCAGCCTGACATGAATAAGGCTTTTCATTACATTCCTGACAGTGAAATCTTGGGATTTCAAAGTGTAATAAAATTTGATACTGACGATAACACTTTTCAGTTTCATCGGAGGAACTACTTTTTTCCAAGCAGCTCGGCTCCTGCTCAGACTACTGAGAAAATACATTGAAGCCAAATCACAGGTTCAGGATATCTGCATAGGGGTTCAAACATACAAATTGGAAGGGTTTTTTTTACGAATATGCAATTTTGATTAAATATCCAAGCGAAAATGATAATATTAGGCTACAAAAAGGTTATTGATTGATACCCCATTCCCTCTGGATCCGCCAATGAAGCTTCTGAATCACAGATTATCAAATAGATTGTAAATCAACATGAACTAGGAAAACAGAAATTAACAAAACAATCATAAACAATAATTAAAGAGCGAATATCCTGAAATGGTTCAATAACAATTGGTATCCTAATCTGACTGTTTCTGTCTTCTGTGACATTGAGGAGTTTTCAGAAGGCTTGAAATCTGATGACATTGCAGTTTTAGCAACATAAACTCAATTAAACCCGAGTGTAAGTTGATTTTAGATACTCATCTCAGGGGATTGAGTGATCACAGACTGCATGATTCTTTCAATATGCCTATCTTGGTACCCAGTAGATTTCCAAAGAATCCCGGAGTTCCTCTGTTTACATATTTGACGAAGTTGTCATTTGTGAATCAAAAATAGTCAAATTATTTTCTTTCCTTGTATTAAAATAGTTTAAGGTCCAAAGAATAGAATTTTTGCTTCAAAAGATCTTAATTTTTACGTCCAATATTGAAAGCGTGATCCAAAATCGTGACCAAAAATTATTGAAAATAAAATTTTCTTGGTACTATCAATATGCCAACTTTGCAAGGGCCAAAGACAATAGAAAAAGACAAAATACGTAATTGTAGGAATAAAAAAAGGGTTGTAGAGAATTTAATAAATAGAATAATCAACTGGTTATGTATGATATGAAGAATATTTCACTGGAATACAATTATAAGGCTGTTAAAAAACTCCTCCTTTGGACTTGTTTTATAACACCTAATAACGCATTCTTGTAGAATATTTCCTATGTTATTAAAAACACATTAGAATCATCTCAGTGAGACAATTCTTATGAGTTTTAACAACATAGAATTATTGATAATTGCGCAATTACCTACTTATGAAATTAAAATTGTGTTTCTGAATTGAAAACAAAACATGCACTAAGTAACCATTCTCTGAAACTAACATTTTTCGATGGTCCTGTAAGTGGTCACTTAATGCACTTTAATTTGAAATTTACTTGCTGTTTATAGATTCATGAGTAACTGGAAAAAGACATCATGCATATGTGACAAGAAAAAGACCTTTATATGTATTAGTAATAATTATGTCAATTAATATGCATAAGCATGGATTGTTATTGTGTTGAATTTGAAAGACGTGTTTGAACATATTAGAAATAAGCAAAAATAGCAAATAAGAAATACTGTACTCTTGATTTAAAAGGGCTTTGAATCATGATTTCTTTACAAAGATGGACCTTGCATGTTGCCAATGTGAAAATTTCCTTTCTCTGAACTAGAATTCCTAATTACTGGTATGTAACATGAAAGGCCAAGCAATGTCTATGTTTATATGTAGGTCCACCAGCTAATGCTCTAAGCCAAATTTTCAAGACCCAGTCATATAGGGTTAATTCACGTTTTTGAGGGCGTGTTAACGCCCGTAAAAATGTGAATTGACGCTATTATTGCATAAAAAAGATAGATAAGAGTGAAAATAATTTCATAGAAACCATATAAAACCAGTTACAAACCTACTTATATGCAGTCATACATTACACCGTCCATCTTGTTTTACCAACGCTGCTTGGTTAATTTATGACGTCACACAATTTAACGTGGGATTTACAGCAACGTCTTTAGGTATGCTCTAAAATAACGTTGGACAAGGAAACTTATAAAGTGTATAGGCCCAGTCCGAAAATATTTAAAGTAAAAAGCTGGGCCTTAACAGCACATGAATTTACTGATTAATCCACGTTTTCTGTCGTTAATGCCCTGGTTTTGTCCGTTAATGCATGGCTTTAAGGATCCAAAAACATACATTTTATGTAATAATGGTAATTAAGTATTGACATCAGCTCATGGACCTACATATGACATAAATATCTACTATCATCTCTTTCAGGTGACCTGGGATTAAGCTGTATGCTAGGGAGCAAAAAAGGAGATTCAGTTTAATGAACAATTAAGAAATTTGAAGAATCGACCTGTTGCACCATATACCCATATTATGACAACAGCAGCACTTTCGTTCTGATCACTAGACGATTGCTTAAACCAGGAAGTTTGGGATGAATAAATAAAAAATGACAAGTTTTTGTTCTGTTTTACAGGTGTTGGGGAACCGGCTCCATTAAGGTACCCGGCAAACAATCCGTGTGTTTTAGCAGACATTGATGCGTCTATACATATGTCATGGACAGACAGTGATGGAAATGTTGCTGTAAGTTTTGAGAAACAAATGTGTCCTGTCACACAAAAAGGGCCATCTGGGAACTAAGTGAAATAAATGAGCCTGTGTGTAATATTGCCAACAATTTGAAATGTTTGTGAGGGTCGAACATTGATTAGCATAGACAGCCACATACTGTAGATGTTAAGTTACCTGATGGTGTACAGATACTTTTAGACCTTATCTATCTAGTAAACGCATTGTTAAGACTCTGGTCAGACTGTGCAGATGCACAGGCTGGTCAGAGTCTTTGCTTTGCACATGTTCGAAATTGTTGGAAATCTCACACACAGGCTCAAATATTTGAAAAAAAATTTGTTCCAGTAGAGGTAAATCTGAGGTTGTATTTTAAAATCGGTATACATGAATGGAGAATCACCATTCTAGGTTCAGAAAATTTGTGATGTGTGAACAAGTTGACCTGGAACCCGTTTTTACTTAACTACTTACAAAATAATTTATCGTTAGTCAAAATCACAAATCATACCTGGAGTTTTCATTTATCGTTAAAATCTGTCTTGCAATATCTTAGACAAATCATCTTTAGAAGACATTTCCACTGTGATGATGCAAGGCAGAATTTCATATTTAGTTACAACTGTAGAAGTAGATTTAATCTTAAACTTGCGCAAAAAATGATTGTAAGATGTTAAGTAAAACAGGCCCCAGGTCAGCCTGCAAACTTTGGGCAGTCTGACTAGGGTCAGAAACATCACTTTATGATTTACTCAGATGTCACCATATTTCACACAAATATAAAACATGCTAAGGCACGATGTAAACATCATGGTTTTTACGTCATGGGGGCGCTATTATTTCATACCCATCTTCCATCATTCCAATTTCTATTGTAATTTAGGATGATTATGGTATTTAAAATACTAGCAAACTGCTTACCTTTACATTATCGTAGATTAAAATATGTGCGCTAACGATACTCTTTTCGATTTATCTCTTAGTGATATGAATTTACAAAGATTTAGAATGTTAACTAAAGAATTGTTATTCTATCATTTAAAGTCATCTATTGAATTAAGGACCACCTTCGATCTTTATTTGCAGCTTTTAAGATGTTAGTAATTCTCTATAATTAGCTCTACTGGGGCTATTGTCATTGCGCTGTGTCCGTTGTGCATCCGTCTTTGTGTTTTACGGAAGTTGAGTGATATTTTGAAAATGAACATAAATCATGCAATCACCACAGTCCTGATAGGGGTGGAAGATGGTTAAACCATAAACTTTTGAACACTGCGCTATGGAGTAGTTCTAATAAATTTTGGTAAAGTTAACATTGAGAATAGATTTTTCACCATGGACAGGTGAGGGTTTGGTGTTGGTCTGATAGTCAAGGGCCTACGGGAATCATACTTTATAAGGGTGCGTTTATTAGGGAGGGAATGTTTATTAGGTGAAATACAAAAAGTCAAATGTCTTTTTAAGAACCAAGTAAAAGGAATACCTGGTAATGAAAGTGCAATGTTTATTAAGCAACACCAAAAAATGATCATAGGTATGTATCCTATCCCTTGAGTTCAATGGTCCTTTGACTTTATTTTTGAGGAAATATTATGGTAAAAAAGAAATTTCTAGTATCAGAGAATTTCTCCTTTAACCACATTATTATTCTACCAGATTGAATAGTTTCTTCAGATGTTCTCTATTTAAATTTCCATCTGCCTCCTCTTTGACCTTAGACAAGTCTAATTAAAAAAAAAATGGACAAAAAATTGGGAAAGTTCATGTTAAGGAGCCATAAAGGAGATAAGTGTATTGTCAGTTGCCATCTTCCTCCTTTCCTTCTGCCTCGATGGCAGCACTCATCCTTTCCGACTATTTGTCTACCACCAATGGGTTGATAATCATCATCTCCTTTTATGAATTGATTTTTTATTTATAACTGTTTGCTAATTTTAAGATGTAAGTTTAGTGTGTAAGAAAATCAAATTTGGAATGTATTTGTAATTTGTGGGTATAAAATGACCTAAAATCTTAGAAATAATTTTGACATAACATAACATAATATTTCATTATATTTATCTGCATATGTATGGCCACCATCCCAAGATACAAAAAAAGATACATACATATAACACAGAGTGACGCTTTAACATTTTGACAAAACCAAGAGAAAAGTTGAATATATTATGTTTTTTTTTTGTTTTTGTTTTTATGCCCCCGTATCGAGAGATCAGGGGCATATTGTTTTACTCATGTCCGTCTGTCTGTCCGTCTGTCTGTCCGTCTGTCTGTCCAAAAACTTAACCTTGCCAATATCTTCAAGCCTATTCAAGATACAAAGCTAATAATATTTGGCATGATGATAGATCTCAATGATCCGCATCCGCTGGTACCAAAGTCAAGGTCATGTGACAAAGTCAAGGTCATCTGTCAAGGTCAAACTTTGAAAAAAAAATGCCGTTACGGGGGCATTCGTGTCTATATGTTATATGATCAGCTGAAGGATGCAAGAAAAGGTATTATTAAAGACATTATTTATGTAACATCATTCCAGACAGTTCCAGATTTCACATTTGCTGATGCAGCAGTCATAGACGGATCATGCGCAAAGGATACGCCAGTGCCACAGCTTGTACTCAGTTTAAAACAAGGATCGATAACATTTACTTTACGATTTCAAAACAACACCGACACTTTTAAAAATGTTTGGACAATGAGATATTCACCCGATGCTGTGTACAAAAATGGGATAATACGTAAGTTTGACATCTGGATGTGATATTCTTTTCTATAGGACACACATCAGACTCCCTAACTTCAGTGATGAGATGTCATGGGTTTCAATCCTTGGCTGCAGCACATATCCTTTCCCACATTGGTCTCCCACCAATTGGTGGATAATTGTTAACCCACCATATTTCTCCTAATAATCGCTCCCGAGAGCTATACATAACATGGTCCTGGGGTTTTTATTTAGTAGGCATTTTCTTATTTAAAAAATCCTTGAAATTGATGTCTTTTAGGCCCATTTCCCTTTAGTATGAGGTGAATTTCCGCTTAACAATCATTAATATGATTGTTAACAGAAAAATTCATCTCAAATCAGAGAATAAGTTTCAAAAAGTCACTAAAATCAGGTGTGTGGAAATATGCATTATCTCTAGTTATCTGTGGACAAGAAAAAGATTTTTTTCTTCTTGTGCAGGATCAAAATGAACTTGTCTGCTAAAAAAGAGTGGATAAATTTTGAGAAATAACATTGATTCTCAAAAAAAATTCTGGAACCCAGCATTTTCTTCATCCTAAAAATATTTTCTACCCTTTGATACAAATGATAGACTAATAAATCTACTTAGATCTATTTAGTACCAAACCAAGATTTGCCCTTTTATTTACTTGTAATTGAACTAGTGGCCTTGAAAAATGTACTATGTCAGACAAGTGGGGCTTTGGAATTTCACATCCCTGTTGTTTTTTTCTCTGATATTTAAAGCAACTTTTGCCTCTAATAATCCTTTGACTTTTAAATTTTGTCCATTTTGAAAGATATCTTTTAAGTTTTTGGCTGCCACAGCATACATAGGGTAGTGTTAATCTTTGTATGACTAATAGAATTTAGATGAATATTTTCTTCAATTTTTCAAAAGACAATTTCTAAAATTCTATATTCCTTTATCTTTTGAAACTTTATGCATTTTACTGTACCTTTTTGAGATTGTAATCAGTGTATCTCAGGTGCCGGACAAAAGGGGAGGGGGTTACAGTGTTTTAGCAAAAATCCATTTCTTCGGCTGTTCCATTTCTTGGACCCCCACCCACAGTGTTTAATGGATTTGCAGTGTAGTCTGGCGAAAATTGTTGAATAAAAACAATATTTGAAAATGATGATTACTTCATTCAGTTCTTTCAACGATAATGTAATAGAAAAATAAAAAGTAAGACACTTTGTAAGTATTTATTGATGTGGTGGGGTAAAATGAATAAAACAAGTAAATTGATAAATATTTTTAGCTTACCAGAGTACAAAGTGCTTCCTGGACCTATAATGATTGCATTTGGACTTCACAGGGTGTGCTTCAATTGTATTTTTAACCCTTGTAATGCTGAACCCATTCCTTCTTGTACAGGAGATATAGACAAAGATCAGCCTGCACTCATGTGCATTCTTATCTTAGTTCATACCACCTGATATTCTTTTTTCAACCAGAAAATGTTAAAAATGATGTTTTTGCACAATTAGTGCATTAAGGTCTTTAAGTGCTTTGATCTCAATGTAATTTTGCAAAGGTTTTATTCAGCATGGCATTGTCTGGGCCAGGTGCAGCAGGAAAGTTCCTTAGGTGGTCCTCTTTCAATATTTCAAAAGAACTCAAATTCTCTGAAAAATCCAGGGCCTGAGGTTATAAAACTTTTCACAGGCTCAACTGAGAATTTTCTCAAATTTAAGATTTAAATAAATGTATGAAAATAAAAGATAATATTAACAAGTTGTTATTTTTAACAACTTATTAATATTATCTTTTATGTTGATACATTTAAATGAGTATTAAAACAGAATTACGGCTCAAATCTCAAATTGAAATTTTGATTTGAAAATGAGAAAAGTTTTATAACCTTGGGCCCTGGTTGCCATTGCAATCAAAATTAGTTTCCAAGGAAATCTGTAAAATTGTTCTTGTGAACTAGAAGACTAAGAGCCTTTATATTTGGTATGGATCATTTACTCAAAGACCTTTTTGAATATACTTAAAACTATTCTTATTGGGACATGACAAGCTTTTTGAAAGTAGGTTAAACCATTTATATTCCACCATTAGAGAGGGAGCAGTGGAGAGTGGAAGGCTAGGCCTCTAACCCAAAATTAACAATTCTTTTTTCTCCTGAACCAGATGGTTGATAGCTTGTACATTTAGCAGGGATAAGAAGTTTATAGACATTTATGAAAGTATCTAAAATTATAACTGATAGACAGGGGTGTTGAATTATGCATTATCTCCTCATGTTCCTGGCACTTGTCTTACCAATGGGTCGATAATCATAAACCCAAATAAGATAGCAACTGGAGGCTAGGAAAGAATGTAATGATAGTACTGGTGTGAGAAAAACCAGTAATCCATTGTTAGGAGCTCCAGATGCCGTGATTTAATTGAAAAAATGTTGAAAGCAGTGTAAAACCTCATTCAAACATACAAACAAACCTCTTGTCCCTGGGCAAGTAAAAGGCGATTTTCTCCTTGTCCAGGACCAAAATGAATTTGTCCGCCAAAAAAAAAGAATAAATAGATTTTGGGAATCATTGTTTTTAAAGAAGAAAATGCTAAAACTTAGTATTTTCTTCATTTAAAATAATTTTTTGTACCCTTTGATACAAATGTTAGGCCAATTAATCTAAAATTTATTAAGTACCATTTCAAGATTTGCCCTGGTATTTACCTGTAGATTGACAAGTTTCCTTGAAAAGTATACTTGTCTGCTGGTAGAAATGCCTTCCAGAGATGTCAGGCTTGTGAATTCCACACCCCTTTGTTAGATCACAAGGGGCAGAGCAAAGAGGGCTTGATGGTTTTAATGATATACATGTATACAGAACATAAGGTTAAAATATTTTATTTGCTCCACTGGCTGAAGGCCAGTAAGCTATTGTCATGGCGGAGTGTCCGCTGTGCATCCGTGCGTGTGTCCGTCCGTGCGTAAACTTTTTCTTTAAACTTCTTCTCTTCCCAAACCAATTGGTGGATTTTAACGAAACTTGGTAGAAATGATCCTTGGGTGGCCCCCTTATTAAATTGTTAAAAGAATTTTGATTGGCCCCCCCAAAATTGGCATGGCAGGGCGTGGCATTTTGTCACTTTGAAATTTTTAAAAATCTTCGCCTCCCAAACCATTGGGCCCATTTCAATGCAACTTGGCATGGATGTTCCTTGGGTGACCCTTTACTTAAATTGTTCAAGAAATTTTGATTGGCCCATAAATATTGGCGTGGCAGGATGGGCCTATTTTGACCCCGAAATCTTTGAACAACATCTCCTCCTGAACCATTGGGCCGATTTCAATGAAACTTTAACAGAATGTTCCTTGGGTGACCCTTTACTTAACTATTTACTTTAATTGTTCAAGAAATTTTGATTGGTCCATAAATATGGGCATGGCAGGCAGGGCCTATTTTGAATCTGAAATCTTTGAAGGAAATCTCCTTCTGAACCTTATGTTTTAATAAGATGGGTAAAGGGATGGAGGTTCATTGTGATTGAGTATTTTGGTGCAATATGGACCAGAACCAATTAATCATTATGAAGTAGGTCTTAGGAGGTTTCGGAGTGTAAATGTATTCATTGAAAGTAATGAAAGTCGTAAAGATTTTAAAGCCAGTGGAGCAATACAGGCCCTCTTGGGCCTCTTGTCTTAGTCAAACTTGTGAAAAAATTAACTGATATAAGGCATAAATGTTTTACAAGTACTGGAACATCTTGTTTTTGTGTTTATTAAAGCGACAGTCCAGCATGCAGGTGACCTAGGAAGTGGTGTATATGGTAAAGCATTTGCCTGTGTCCATGTGCCTGTGGTAAATGACAGCAAGGAAGCAGTTGGCATGAACAAGTTTGATCTCAGTATCACCATCAAATCCTTCAAGTCACAGGCATTCGGTGTTACAAATGGACAATATGGGGAAGGTAAGATATTAGAACGTAATTTTAAGGTTAAAACAACTTTAACCCATGCCTGACTTCTTTCATATATTGGTATAAACAAAATAGAATTATTGTACGCTTTTTTGTTGAATAGTGATTAATTTTTCATTTAGTGAGATGTCATGGGATCAATTACGGGCAGCTGCAAATGAGCCTGTGCATGAGATTTCCAACAATTTCAAATATGTGCAAAGCAAAGACTCTTGACCAGCCTGTGCATCTGCACAGTCTGACCAGAGTCTCTACTATGTGTTTAGTAAATAGGTAAGGTTTCAAAGTATCTTTAGACCATCAGGTAGCTTTATATTTACAGTATGTGGCTGTCAGTGCTACTCAATGTTTGCACCTCACAAAAATTCAAAATTGTTGGAAATGTCATTCAAAGGCTCATATCTTTCCAACATTTGTCTCAAACCATTGTTGATAATCATATCCCTATGTGGAATAGAAGTTGATGATTTAAGGAAATGATGCAAAAGATTTCCTGTAAGAAATACCAGGAATCCGTTGCTAGGTGCTCCAGCCCTATGATATTACTGAAAAAAAGTTAAAAGCAGTGTTAAACCCTAATCAATCAATCAATCAATCAATCAATCAATCAATCAATCAATCAATCAATCAATCAATCAATCAATCAATCAATATATCAATCAATATATCAATCAATTTAATTTGTTACAGTAAAGAGATGTGAGGCTGATGGAACAGATTCATCTCCCAACCCAGCCACGGAAACAACTGAACCAACACCCAAGCCAACAACAGTCACTTCTGCTCCAACCACCAAACCAGAGCCAGAGACAAGCCCAAATAAAGAGCCAACAACCGAACCAGCAGGTGAAACAACCAAACCTACAAATGGAACAACTGAGCCCACTACCAAACCTACAAACGGAACAACAGAACCCACCACCAAACCTACAAATGGTACAACCGAACCAACAACCAAGCCTACAAATGGAACAACAGAGCCAACCACCAAACCCACAAATGGTACAACTGAACCAACAACAAACCCTCCAGCCTCCTCAACCCCAATTCCAGCACCAAGTAGCCATCCCAAACTGACATTTGGTGTATACACTTCTAGTGGTGAACAGTGTATATTGATGGTGGGAGAATTTCTCTTCACTCTTGCCTATACCAAGACAGATGACACGGTAAGAAATAGAGAATAATTGTTTGTGTCAGTGTAAGATCAAATTATTTTTCAATGAGTGGACAACAAAAGCTATATTTCCACGAGTGCTGTAGGCACAAGTGTAAATATAGCTTTTGTTTTACTCAATTAAATGAAAATCAATCTTATTAAAAAAAAAAAACAAATGATAATTCTAATTCTTTAATGAAAAATTAGGACATGATGTGAACATTTTGGGACAAATTTTCTTAAAATTGTCATTTTGCATATGATTGTTATGCAATGTTCATGATGTCATTTATTGGGGTTCCCCGAGATAACTCCAGATAGGGTGAAATGAAAGAAAGCCCAGTGTAATTTTTATTGAAGACAGGTTTACCTGTCTTTCAATATAGGGATCGTCGCCATCGGATTTTGATAACAAACCTTCATGTGTCATTACGCTAAAAAAAGTAGACCCATTCATAAAAATAAACGCGGCAAAAATAATCAATAGTGTGGCAATATACCGTAAAATTTTGGTGCTGACCTAAATTCTGGCCGGGACCTCAGGGGAGTGAACACGTGATATATGCAGAAGTTGCCTGCAGAAACGTGTTTTACATTCGTAAGTGGTGCTGTTTTCGGGCGTTTTCGGCTGCAATCTTTTGCATTTGCTCCAAATTTTCAATTGCATCCTACAACTGTTTTAATGCATAGCATTGGCAAGCTATTTTCAGTTCCCAATTTTAGACTCCCTATTTCTCGTAAAATTGTGTGTTTGTGTGTCCTTAAGGTTGCTTTATTTATCCGTCTCCCGGGCCTGTCGTAGTGTAAATGGATAAAACCTAAAATAGCACAAGGCTATTTGAATAAACTCGTAAACCCTTGGAATTTCCTAGGTTTAAATTTTTACTTGGATTTACGGAGAAATTTCGATGGCTTATCAAATTACTTTATTATTAGGTTTGTTTTGTCTACCCATATTGTACAGCTTTCGGAACATCACTCGGTTATTTCCGTAAACGGCAACAGATCGTGATCGTGATATTCACTCGGCAATCATCGGGCGATCTCCGAAGTCTCAGATCTATCTAAATGTAGGTTACGGAATCGGCCGAGTTGTGATGAATGCGTTAGATTTGCCGAGTGGTGTTCCGAATGGCCTATACAGTAGTACCACGCATGCGCGACCCGGGTTTGAGTTTCCGCTTTTGTTTTCGACAATTTTCTGACAAAAACAAAAACTGTTTTGGAAACTTGAATGGATTTATTTGTAACATTCTGGAGTGGACTTTGAAAGAATTCTACTCAATGTGATAAATGCTGTAGCTCGGGATTTCATTTAACGATCTGTCATATGGCAGTTTTGACAAAATTGATAGTTCACCGAATAGTTCAATCCGAATCTTGATCTAGAAAAACAGTCCCGTGCAAAAGGCCTGAAGGTTGGTTGTCTTAACAGGTTTATATATTATTTTGTAGTAAAAATAATTTTCTACTAAGTAAGACCATATGCAAGGAGAATAACCTGAAATGGAGATTGAAATATCTCAATGGAAAAATAGAAATAGAATGTTTCACTCCTGGAAGAAACTTAAACGGTATTCATAAAAAAAGCTACAGCTGTTGCACGGGAAAATACTTCTTCTTTGTATTGACTTTGACTAGTAAAAGTATAAGAATATTGGTATTACTTTCATTGCTTCTTCTATGTGGAGATAATTAGTCAAATCCTGGATCAGATAATAAATGTAAAAGAAATTTGAACAAATTTCCAATTCAGGGCAATATTCACCATGGCAATGAAATGTTCAGCTCTTCATCAAGGGGTAAGCAATGTGTGTCATGTGGATTAACATTTTATTTAAGATTTTGACACATCCACTTAATAAGTTTGCCTGGAAAAATATCGGATTAGGATCATATTGGATTGCTGGGGATAATCTATACAATTTTATAAAACAGGGTTGCAATAATTCATATGAGTTTTTAGAATACAGGAATTGCCACCATATTTCTGTTGGTTAAATGAATATTTTTCATTTAGGATATTGAAAACTTATACTTGGGGATGAATAGCGATTATGAAGGCAGTTACCCTCTTGTTAAGCTTGAATTGGCTAGAGGGATAGGTTTATCTGGAAGTGATGAGTCTTCAAAGTAAAGCATATTCATTTGTTAGGAAGGTGCAGTTTCCATATGTAACCATCAATGATTGTTTTAAATTTTTGATTCCCACTCAAGAGATCTTCTCAAAACGCCACAATTTTCATTCCAATTGTTAATATTCAGTCCTGTCTTCAATTCAGGCTCTTCAGGCCTTTGATTTTATGCCACCATCCTAGCGCAGTTGGTAGTACGTCAGACTTGCAATCTAGAGTTCTTAGGTTCGATCCCTGACTGTGGCACTCACTCTTTCAGACTATTTGTCTCCAACCAATGGGCCAATAATCATAGACCTATGTTGGATAGCAGCTGGAGCCTAGGAAAGAATGTAATGGAAGTTCTGGTATGAGAAATACCAGGAATGACTGAAAAAATGTTGAAAGCGGCGTGCTCCAGCAGCCGTGATATAACTGAAAAAATGTTGAAAGCGGCGTAAAAAAACCATTCAAACAAACAAATTTTTGATAATTACACTGGTTGGGCTGTTCAAATGACAATCTACCATTATATCTAAACAATCCACCAACAAGTGTTAAAGAATTGGTTCTAGTACTTAGGATTTGTATATGCTGGCTTTGAAAAAGAAGGGGGAGAGGGGAGTGTAAGGTGGTTTACCCTTATTAGTCTGGCTAAAGGGCAGATGGAATTGCATCATATTTTTAATGTTAAATCATAGGGTATTGTGGGTTAGACCCCCTCACTGAGGCCAAATCCATTCGAACCTTAATTTCCCTTAAAACAGTTGATAATCATAAACCTAAGTGGGGTAGCAGCTGGAGGCTAGGAAAGGATATTATATTATTACTGTTAATCCATTATTAGGAACTTCATCCGTAGGGATATGACTAAAAGTTTGATAAAAGCAGTGTTTAACCCAATTCAAATCAATATAAGCCGCAGACATAGTGCATAGTGCAGTAGCGTGTCTGACTGTCAATCTATAGGTACAGGGTTTGATCCCCTGTAGAGGAACTCATCCTTTCTGACTATTTGTCTATCACCAATGGGTTGATAATTATAGACCTATGTGGGAAAGGGAGGCTAGGAAAGGATGTGATGGTAGTACTGTTGAGGGAAATTCCAGGACTCTATTGTTAGGTGCTCCAGCCACCGTGATAACACTGAAATAATGTTAAAAGCCGCATAAAACCCCATTCAAACAAATGAACAAACAAATCAATTTAAATCTGTTACCAATATTTTTCGCCGGAAGAAGAGGGGGTATATTGCTTTGCACTTGTCTGTTGGTTTGTTGATGGGTTGGTCTGTCCAACCTTAGACCATTTTTTATCCAGAGCACATCTCAAAAAGTATGCAAGCTAGAATCATGAAACTTCACAGGTTGATTTATCTCATTGAGGAGAGTGCAATGCATAAGAACCACTACCCTACTCATCATATTTCTTGAGTTATTGCCCTTTGTTGATTGACAAAGAATATGCCATTGACCTGCCTTATGGGGGTCATGAATGTTTTACAAACTTCTCTTGTTTTCATTAATAATGATAGTGTAGGGGCAACAGGGTTCAATCATCAGGGAAGTCAGGGACTCTGAGACTCCTTCTTTAACAGTTGGATCTCCCTCATTTTGAAAATAAGGGGTCAGATGGACTGCAAGGTTCATAATATTTTGTTAAAAATATTTTGAAAAACAAGTAAAACTTGAGGAAAGAAGAAATAATTTGTAACCCTATTTGAAAATTTGTTTTCTGTACCATTTAACTTGGACTCATTGATTTCATAAGTTGGTAGTCCAGAGGATATTTTTATGCACAGGCCATGATATGGGGATGGGCATATAATGTTACCTCTGTCCCTGTGCAAGTGCCCGTGTGTCCCATTCTTGTCCAGAACATAACTTCTACAGTTTTGTGACACCGCATAGCGCAGTTGGTAGCACCTCAAACTATTAATCTAGAGGTCTGGGGTTCGATCCCCAACTGCAGCACTCATTCTTTCTGACTATTTGATAATCAAAGACCTATTTGAGATAGCAGCTGGAAACTAGAAAAGGATCTGATGGTTGTACTGGTGAGAGAAAACCAGGAATCCATTGTTACGTGCTCCAGCTGCCGCAATATAACTAAAAAAATGTTGAAAGCGGCGTTTAACTCTATTCAGTCAATTAATCAATCTACATTTATGGATGAATTTTAAAATAACTTGGCACAGTTCTTCCCCTTAATGAGTACTAGTGTTATGAAAAGAGTTTTGTCGTGATAAGCCTAAGGTCAAGGTCACATTTGAAGGTCAAATGGGTCATGAAGTTAAAGTGATTATTTTTGGTCTGGCACATTTCTTCTACTTTTATGAATGGGTTCCAAAATAACTTTGCACAGTTGTTTCCCTTGTTGAGTACTAGTGTCATATGAAGAGTTTGTCCTGATATGCCCAAGGTCAAGGCCAAAGGTCATATAGATGGTTCAGCATGAAACAGTTGTAACTCCCTATATGTTTATAGGGAGTTACAACTGTTTCGCACTGAGCCATCGAATATTATATTATGGGTAAAAATCAAGTATTTACAGGGGGCATGTGTGTCTGTGACCCATTTCCAGTTCTCACAGAAGTTCTGACAGCGGCACTCATTCTCTCCGACTTTTTGTCTCTCACCAATGGGTTGATAATCGTTGACCTATGTGAGATAGCAGCAGGTGGCAAGGAAAGAATGTGATGGTTGTACTGGTGAGTGAAATACCAGGAATCCATTGTTAGGTGCTCCAGCCATTGCGATATAACTGAAAAAATGTTGAAAGCGGTGTGAAACTTCATTCAATCAGTCAATCTCATAGAAGTTAGTACCTGGACAAATTTACATTTTGTTTCTAGAATACGACAGTAGATGTGGGACTACAAGAAATCAATGAGATAACAGGAAACTGCAACATGACCGATGCAGATGCATACCTTCTTTCTGTGAAATTCTACAAGACATGGCAGATGGATCTGACGATTTCAAAATCTGGTTCGTCCATGATGCTCGGTGCTGATGGTGACACAAAATACCATTGGAGTAATCTTGTATTGCAGTATGATTTGAGCACTAAATTGGGAGACAAACCTCTGTTTCCTGATGCAAAAATCGGAAATGAAACTTCACGTAAGTAATTCAGCAAGATTTGAGAGCTCGAGATCCTTTACTTTCCCAAATGGTTCTCATTAGACTTATGAAATTTTTCTAAATCTTTGTCTATTGGAGAAGTGAACATAGTTGACAATGAAGGAATTGCTTATAGTGTGTAAGTTCTTCATTATACCTAAAACTATGTTTGGGGGGTATATTGGAGTCAGCTTGTGGGTTTGTCAGTCATGTCAGTTTGTCAGTCAGTCTGTCTATAGCTTTTACAGGTCCGCTCAATTTCGCAGCAACTTATGGGCAGAATTCATTCAAACTTCACATCAGTGATTAGTATCAAGCTGAGATGTGCAAGTGATATTTTGGTCACAATCCATTGACATTTGGTAGAGTTATGGCCCTTTGATGGAAAATGACATTTTATTATGGACAAGCACTTGTAGGGGGTATCTTTGTGTCAGTTTAGTTTTAGCAATATTATCTATAGAATTTACCTTCAGGGGTAGCAAAAATGAGATATTGTATATAACTCAGGACCCGTTTTACTAAACATCTTACAATACTTGAAAGCTCAGTGCAAAACAGTTGTAACTTCTAATATCTTTATTGGCAGTTACAACTATTTTGTGCTAAACCATTGATTATGAACCTTTATGGGCATAAAAATGCAGACCTGTTTGGGCATTTCAACTGTATTTCTTAAGCCTTTCATTGTTGAAGTACTGATCCATGGATTATTTTACAGTTGTAGAATTGAATACCACATTTGGTGCAGGGACATACGAAGCCAGCTCAGACGGCTCATATTTGTGTAACGCCAACCAAGATTTAGGTTTAGGTGGTGATAACAAGCTACAGGTTTCCAGTCTACAATACCACGCTCAGTTAGGAAAAAATTCAACAACATTCCCTGATAAAAGTAAGTTATCATTCATTCTCAACTGGTATTGTGCTGAATAACCACTACATTTGGTGTGGGGACCTAAAGGCCAGTTCAGACAGCTGATATTTGTGCTAGACTTAGGTTTAGGTGGTGACAAGGGACACATGTAGCAGGCAAATCTTGTGACAATTTGCCTCCTTGTTTTCTATTAATTTTAATTTTCTATAACTCTGTATTTTCATTGTATTCTTTCTTCCCTTTCCATATTTCGATTTTCTTTCTGGGTAGAATTTGTGTCAGGTAAATTTGATTTTAACTTGTGTCATGCTGAATCCAGAATTTATATATTTGTGCAGTCTGATCCAATTTATATCACATGCACCATCTGATTTTCCTTCTTTACTTGGTGGAATAAAACTATTTTTTTGAAATTGGTACATGTACTGACTCGCAATACATGCATGCAGTCCTTTCAGCACTATTGATTTCAATCCAATTTACCAAGGCTTTTTATCTAGGGGCTAGGATAGGGTGTAATGTTTGTGCTTATGCAAGGAAATCTGTGATCTTTTGTTAGGTGCCCCAGGTGCTTTAATATGACTGGAAAATACTTAAAAGGGGTGTTTAACTCCATTTAAATCAAATTCAAGGTTTTAATTCAGCATGGCAAGGCCTTATAACTCTTTTACCTGTATTTGTTATGCCTCAGTATCGAAGATTGGGGCATATTGTTTAACATTGTCTGTCTTCCCTCTGTCTGTCTGTCTGTTTGCAAAACCGAACCATAAACTTAACATTGCCAATAAATTCAACCCAATTTAGGATACAATGGTCATATTTGGCATGGTGAAAGATGTAAATGATACACATTTGCTGATACCAAAGTTAACATCTTTCAAGTTCAAATTTCTCAAAAACTTTATAAACTTTCAGCCAATATCTTCAAGCCTAATAAAGCCTTATATTTGGCTTGGTGATATAACTCAATGATTGTGTCTTGTAGTTCAAGGTCAAACATCCCTGAAACTAAAAAACTTAACCATGCAAATATCTTCAAGCCTATTTATGGTACAAGCCTAATATTTGATGATCATGATCTCAAAAATGTGAATCTGTAAATACTAAGGTCAAGGTCATGTGACAATTTCATGGTCATCTGTCAAGGTAAACATATTGAAAAAAGAAGCTATTAGGGGGACATTTTTGTTTCACAAACACATCTTGTTGGTGCTTTATTAGGAGAAATATGGTAATTGATTTTCTTCTTCTATATAATTTCAGATCTAACAGAATGTTCTGCAGACTCTAAAACAAGCAGCGTTGTGCCTATAGCTGTGGGTGCAGCCTTAGCTGGGTTAGTCGTGATTGTATTGATAGCCTATCTGATTGGACGACGAAGAAATAGAAAGGGTTACGAATCTGTGTAGGCGTGAAAGACATTATAAAAAACTTATGTGAAGTTGTTTTGAAAATAGTAAATCCAATAATGGCTCGATGGTTGAAGAACAAATTGAGGACTCGGTGAAAACTATTGAAAGTGCCTTAATAGGCACTTTCAATAGTTTGACACTATACACATAAAAGTTTTAGTGAGTGATCAAAGATGAATATTGTCTATACAGGTCAGTGATTGACCTGTATAGACAAAATTGTCCTTTTGTCACTTACTTAAACTTGTGCATTTGTAAAATTCAAAATAGCATTTTATAGACCTTTTCAAAATGGCCCAAAATTTTACATTCCTAATATCCAGTGTTATGAAAAAACACTGTGGGAAATACTAGTAAATGAAAAATAATTATTTATTTGAAATGATTTCTATCTTACACTCCTGGTAGATGATAACTTATCATTCATCTACATTGTTTTCTACCCTACTCTCATTGATAAATGCATAATCTTTGGTTTGGGCTACCACAGTAATTAAGATATGTAATAATAATTCAAGGGTTAAAAAGGCTTGCATAAGACCCTAGAAAAAGTATAATCAAATGTTACTTTATCATTAAGCAATCAAATGGACCTTGATAATGAAGTTTTGCCATGATTGTAATGATTTACAGGTCGCAACTGAAAAGCCTCACCATTCTTGTAGCCGCCGTCATAGTGCAGTTGGTAGCGTGTCGGACTGTCAATGTAGAGGTCCCGGGTTCCATCCCCGACGGAGGCACTCATTCTTTCCGACTATTTGTCTCTCACCAATGGGTTGATAATCGTAGACGTATGTGAGATAGCAGCTGGAGGCTAGGAAAGAATGTTATGGTTGTACTGGTGAGAGAAATACCAGGAATCCATTGTTAGGTGCTCCAGCTGCCGCGATATAACTGAAATAATGTTGAAAGTGGTGTTAAACTCCATTCAAACAAACAAATCACTATTCTTGTAAGAAATCTGATGTTTATTCAGAAAAGTTACTTTCCTGTTGTAAATATGAAAAAAGTTTATTCAGATTTGTTTTCTGCCCAAGATTCCTTCTCATGAATCTTCTATCCATTCTTTATTTGTAAAACACAGAAGTGCTTTTCTAAAGTTGTTAGTTCACATCAATCAGTCAGCACAAAACAGTTGTAACAGCCTATTTCTTTATAGGCAGTAGTTGTAACTGCCTATAAAGAAATAAGCAGTTACAACTGTTTAGTGCTGACTAATAAATGTGAACTCTAGATATAGGTTGTATGGTTATTCTCTATTTTGTGGCAGGTTAAATATATCGTTTGTTGACTTCAACTTCTATGTGTACACAAGCAAACCAAAACAGCTTTCACTAGCCTTTGATGGCGCATATCCATTTTGACATCAGTCTCCCATCAATGGTTGGATAATTATAAACCTCATTGGGATGGCAGTTGGGGGCTTTTAGATTAAACAATGGATGTACTGGATTAGAAATACCAGGAATCTATTTTTAGGTGCTCCAGGTGATGCCATAACACTAAGAGATTGTTGAAAGCATCTTTTAACTCCATTAAAATTAAAAAGGTTTGTTTTTGTATATAGAATCAGATTCTTTCAGACTTGATTGTAAACTAGTATCAAATCTGGTATTAATGCTTATTCACTTAACAAGTTGTAAATGAATGTCTTGTGTATATAATTTATAAGCAGAGTGACTTAATTTAAATTACCTTTATCAAATTAATATTGATTCTCCAGGGCTTAAAGGATGTTTGTGCCCATGTAAAAATGTCTATGGCTTTAGAGGGTTCAATGCAATATCATTGTAGGTGCCTATATAAACATGGTCACTTAAAGTCATTTTTCATTGACCCTTCCCATGTCATATGACCTGATAGCATTGTGCCAATGATGTGCTATTGAAATGCTATTGAAATTCATAACCTGATTAACTTGACGTTTAATTAACCATCATTTGTAATATTGCATCATACAAAGTGCTTTTTCATCGTGCAATAACTCAAGAAGTGCTTTCTATCTCAACCTTTCAGGTTGATATCAAGTGATTTTGTAACAATTAAATGAACAACAACAAAAAAAGAAAATTTAGAACCACTAAGTGTAGATGGATTGCTTGGAGCAAAACTGTTTTAAGTTTCTATACTTGACCCTGTTCTGTAGAGGCCCTGGTTTTTAAGGTCCCTGAATTCTATGTGAGGAAATATTGTGGAAAAAGAAGAAATTGCTTGCTCCTTTTTTCCACAATGTTTTCTACCACACATGATGGTTTCATTTCAATGTACACCAACTAATATGATTGTCGTCTGCAACCTCTTTGAATTTGGACTTGTATGTCTAAAAATTTGTAAAATGGGAAAAGTGTTAATTCAGTTTTGCACCATACCCTGAGAGTAAAATTGGGACAGTGTTTATGTAACCAGTTCCTGATTGGTCTTTTAATATTTGAGCGCAAAAAACTGAATCCACCAGCAGGCTGAACTGGTTATGGCTGCATAAAAAATACTCCATATACACACATGTTAATATATTTGTAATGCACATTTTGTTATTTTGTATCATTTTGTGTGGATTTTTTTGCAAAGTGAAAGATTGAGTGATTTAGATTCTACCATATTTCATTGTATAAAGGAATAATGTTATTGGGACTTAAATTTGTAAGTTGATAAAATAGATTTTTCAAAGAAAAAATACATGGATATTTGTAGGAAAGAATGTCCAGTTTATATGAAATTAACCATTCCCATGCTGTTTACAAAATTATTCTGCTTTGGAAGACCATCTAGACTAAGATCAGCCTGGAGAAACATGCATTCTGATCATAGCTTTTATTGCCTGCTTAGAGCTACAGATAGAGGGGCTATTTTGGATTTCAAAATAGATTATTTCATCAATTCTTGCACAAATCCTATGTCATGGGTGCTCATTCGAATCATCTGTGTGAGTACCCACAAGGTGGGGTTTCAATGAGAATGAAGATTTTAGACTGGCTTTACCCTCTCTTATCTGTTCCACTGCTGGCTTTCTTCAAATGTCCTAAAAGTCAGCAATTTATTTGAGCCTATGCATGACGTCTCCAGTAATTTCAGTTGTGTGTGATGGCCAGACATCTGGCGTCCTGTACAGCCACATAGTGCCGTTAAGATATTCCACAACTGTGAATAGTGATCAGGTCCCTAGCTACCAATTCAGTGCATAGTGAAGACTCTGATCAGACTGTGTAGCTGCACAGGCTGATCTAGGTCTTTACTTTGCACACATGTGTAATTGTCGGAAATGTCATGCACATTCTCAATTGTAATAAAATTTAAATTCAGCAGGATGTAGGTCAATAAAAAGATCTCAGAAAGGTGTGTATTATCTTCTTTCCAAAAACACAATCTAGATGTACATTCTTTGATCAGATTAACACTAGATCATGCAAGTTATTTAATTTTTACTCATAGGCCAATTATACCTGTAACTTATTCCAATTTTGTCTTAAAATAGCCTCACTAACTATTGTTTTTTTCCCTTTATCGTGAATGAAAATGTGAAAATGTTAGTGCAAATGAATAAAAATATTTTTTGTGTATTTTATGTTTTATTTCTATACATTCCAGATTTATCAACATAACACAATTCTCTGTCACTGTTTTAATTTCATTGTTTATTGACTTCTTGTCAAGGGGCAATGCACAATATTAAACTAATGATAAATTTAGGCATTAACAACATTGTTTCACTAAGCCATCAAGAAATATATGACTTTATAGTCAGTGGACGACCAAACAGTTGAAAATATAAGATATCATTAAATCATTCTTAGGGAAAAGTTTAACCAATCTAAATTTCAACATTTTGGCAAACATTGCCTTTATCAAAAATCATTTATAAGATTCGGAGCATGTTGTTTTACAGTTGTCTGTCTGTCAATCCATCCATCCACTTGTTTGTCTCTCAGCAAAACATAACCACAAAATTTAAATATTTTTTGAAAAATTACAATGATAATACTAAGCATGATGATAAATCTAATTGCAACATGTGGGCTGATACCAAGGTCAGGGTTGTGTGACATGGTCAATGTTATCTGTCAAGAACAAAATTTTGAAAAACCTTTTTTAGGGTTTACAAAATGCATCTTGTTCTTGATAAAGACATTTTTGCCGAAATGTTGAAGTTGAATGTTTAATAGAGATTCGGAACTGGGGCCCGTTTTACTAAACATCTTACGAGCGTTTTTTGCGTAAGTCAAAAATAATAGATGCTTCTACAGTAGTAACTAAACATGATATTCTGTCATGCATTATCTCATTGGAATCGTCTCCTTCAGACGATTCCAATGAGATATTGCAAGATAGAATCTAGTGATGAATAAAAACATCAGGTACAATTTCTTAATTTGACTTACGACCAATTTTGTCCTAAGAAGTTTACTAAAACAGGCCCTAGATTACGATTAAGCAGTAGCCGCCACCATAGCGCAGTTGGTTAGGCATAAGACTTCCAATCTGGAAGTCGTGGGTTCGATCCCCGGTGGCGGCAAATATCCTTTCCGACGTTTGTCTCTCACCAATGGGTAGATAATCGTAAACCTATGTGAGATAGCAGTCGGAGGCTAGGAAAGGGTGTAATGGTAGTACAGGCGAAAGAAATACCAGGAATCCATTGTTAGGTGATCCGGCCGCCGCGATATAACTGCGAAATTGTTGAAAGCGGCGTAAAACCCATTCAAACAAACAAAAAAACGATTGAGCAGTAGCCATGACCCTTTATTCGCCCACTGACTATATTCAAGCTCAGTATAAAGATTCTAAGCTAGTTGACTGTGATGGCCCTCTCTAACACAGCGGTGTTCCATTAACTGTGTCCGGCGATGCCATGGCTGCATCCATACCGCGATCTGACAGGAAAACTTCTGAAAATAAATACAACAATTTCAGTCATCATGAAAGAACACATTCACAAGTAGTTACTGTGTAACTGCAGTTAATTGATACCATGATAGAATGACCGTTTTACTTGCAGAAAATTTCCTAGAAGCGGAAAAGTTCTGACTATGGTCATCCTTTGCAGTTTGACACGGGTTGGTCATCCTTTGCAGTTTGACACGGGTTGGTCGTTTTAGCACTTTCCTCATGGTCCCTTAAGGTAGTGGACCCGTAATAGTTTTACAACATTTCGGTCCTCATGTTCTTTCAAAATGTTAACCGATGTTTCCTAATGAAAATCATTTGAAAACCTCGGTTAACACTGTTAAAGTTCATGACTTCCGAAATGTTGTGGAACTATTACAAGTCCACTACCATTAATTGCATGTCGTGTCACATATACCTATCTATATATAAACACGATAGTTTCGCGCTAACTTCTCGACGCCGTAGCTCAGTCGGTAGAGCACCATGACTTCAAAACGTTTGAAAATCGGTATTACGAGTTCGATTCTCGGGCTGGCAGACTAACAAACTAAGATTCCCGTGCTTGCAGACTCACAAAATTAGATGCCCGAGCTGGCAGGCTAACAAACTAAGATTCCCGCGCTGGCAGACTAACCAACTAACTGTCTCAGCTGAGATTTTAATTTGAGGACCGTGTGACGATGCTTTACATCGAGCACGTTAGAACCACGGCGGATCTCGGCAGTAGTTTCGTCTTGTATCCCTTCACTAATCCCCCGTAACAAGTAAATGTCGTCTGGGGTGTCACTCATATGGGCATAAGCTACAGTAGTCACAATGAATAAATGAAAATACACACACGGAAACCTCTCAATATGTTATACAAAACTCACCTTTCCCGATTCTTTCATAATGAATTTGATATAATACATCAGTCCTGACACCACCTGAAAATGTAAATCAACGGTTGTAAATACAGTCGAGTGTGTATTTAGAGACAAACCTCTGATGGACCCTGAAAAAAGCGGCGGCAAAAGAGAATGATCGCTCAGTTGGCTACACGTTTTGTTGAATTAGAAATATAATTTAAAAATGTAGGTTTTTGCAAATTTCTCAATAGAATCTAATGGGTTTAACAACAAATGATTCATTTACTATACTTTTCGTACCAATAATATCTACTTTTTAGCTGTACTGGCCGAAGGCCACTGGGGCTATTGTCATGGCGTTGTGTCCGTCGTGCGTCCGTACCATAAAGGAAAATATGCATAAGTCAGTGTCCTTATAAGGCTGTGATTGGTTCCTAAATCTACAAAGGCATTTTATCTTTTGAAAATTGACCACATATTACTGACGTGACAGGTACGGACATCACAAAATCGATATGGGACACATTCAACAGACTTATGAAATAGGGGTCTGGGGCACCCAGCAAGATGCATATTTTCTTGTCATAAGAAGCTGAAATGAAAAATGAATGACATTCCAAGCCGGAATTCTGCCCAATCAAATAAAAAAGCTTTGACCTTGACTCATTTAAATAACTGCAGTGAATAAGGAAATGGTAAATTTCATTAGCATTGAGTAAACAACATTTAACAGATGGATATCAATCAAATTTCACTTGAATGATCCTTGAGTGACCCTCTATAGGTCCACCAAAAATTATTGTGATCGGATGAAAAATATGTATTTTATGAGCGGAGGTCATTTCTCTATATGTTATATAGTGGAAATTTTGAAAATCATTTTCTCAGTAAATAACTGATGGATATGAGTCAAACATTATTGGTATGATCCTTGGGTGACCCATTTTTCGTGCAGCCAAATGTTATTGTGATCGGATGAAAAATATGTCTTTTATGGGCAGGTGTCATTTCTCTATATGTTATATGGTGGAAATTTTGAAAATCATTTTCAACATCAGTGGAACCCAAAATATCTAAAAATCTAATCAAAACTTCTATTCACTATTACAAGAATTTCAAGCCTGTGGGGCGACTCAAGCCATTCATGGCTTTCTAGTTAAGATATTTTCATTAGACTATGGGCTACTGGGACCCCTGTTCCCCCCAGGAGGAATTTTGTACACTATGATTTTCTGAAAGGTACATGTATACGCAACGTTTTAAGACATGTTAGCACTCTGGTGAGTGGGGCTTTTGTAAGATATGTTACTTTGAAATCACCCACCCTAGATCCTTATTAAATGCTACATTTTGCTCTTTTGCTCTCATTTTGTGAAATTCTTTGGGCAGATTGTGGTTTTAAGTACTATCTCATACATGATTCTTGAGTATGAGTGGTAAAACATCCACAGAATCCTTTATGGTTCAAGAAAATGTGTGTAATATATGTTACAATTACAAAATTGTTTCTCTATATTTGCCCATATAAAGGGATATTAGCATTCGAGCGCAAAAAATATTCAAAGGCAACATTTGTTGACAAAATTCATAATATAAAATGATTAATTCATATTCTTATAGTTTATTTTTGCCTGCATATTACTTATTGTATACGTAGAAATGAAAAGATTTGGGCACATGTCCTTTCAAACCCTTTATACAATGTTATTAAATATGCCGATAATGAATAGAAAGAGGAAGAATGGCAGCTGCAATTTACTACTCTTATCACGCATTATAAAACAAGAACATCATTTATTACTGATATCCTTATAACAACAAATACCTATGTCTCTGAAGGAATGTTGTAACATACGTTACCTCAAAATATTTTACCAAAACCCATTTAAACTGTTTTATTTTCTATCAATGAGGGTTAAAATTCTTTAAAATGTATAGCTCTCAGTTCTGCTTCTTGGAAAATGCATCAGTACTGAAGGAAAATGCGTGACCAAGGAAAGATCAAATTCCCTAGCACTAATGGTAATAAAGTATAGACCGTAGTTGAGAAGTCATGTTATATCTTTGAACAGCCAAGAAGGAAATTCTTATTGAATGCTAGTTTTTATGTATGATCTTTTAGTGTAAAGTGATAAATAACACAAATTGAAGTTAGTATCATTTGTAGTAACCCATCTAGCAAAGTTAGATTTTTGAAAAAAACATTTGAGATCATTATTTTGAAATAGCCAAATCATTAATACATGTATATCCAATTGTTGAAATCGAAATACCTACACTCTTCTTAATCAGCACAGATCTTGATAATCATTTTAAATTAGAAATTACAAATGCATTGAAATATTCAATAAAAACACTAGCTTTTTGGTAGATATGGATATTTTCTTTGTGTTGTACTATACCGATTGTTTAATTTCATCATAGGGAAATATCTGTTCAGTGCATTTACCTATCTATCTATCACACAATGCAGCATAGCAGCTTAAAGAATTTAAGTAATTGAAACTTTTTTTCAAAATAATTAACTTTACTTAAGCGGGTATATCATTCATCTCTAATTTCGTGCATTGGTTTATTTGTTGCTTATAAATATTTTGAAACAGAATACCGATGGTCATAATCTAGTAATGTATGTTACCATTTGTATGAAACAAGTCGCAATTATCTTAAATGCACTTCAGTGTCAATACTGTAGCCATTTAAATCAAAATCATCGTTTCTCTTTGATTAAGATGGATTTTTTTCTTTGGGTTTTACTGCATGTTTTACCAACTGTTTGTCTGGAATGTTGGCCAAGTGGTTAGAATAAAACTTAATGGTTAGTAGAAGAGTCTTGTACTTGTGCACATGAGAATAATGCCCAAGAACCATGAGTATTTTAATTAAAAAGGGCATTCTTCAATTCTTTTCTCTACTTGAGCACAAACTGCATGTACATATATATATTGAAAGTCAGCCAGAAATGTCAAACAGGAATGCAAATAGAATGTTATATCACCAGCCATTTACACATAAACGCCTATAAAGCCCTTATAAGAATGCAACTTATAGACCCATCATACAATTTTCTTATTTTTATGAATCAAGTCTTAGGTTGTATTTGAATGAGGGCTTGATATTGATGAAATCCTACTGATAGAGCAATTTATCATGATTCATTTATTGTTGTCAGATATTATAAAAGAAGTGATAATTCTATCTAAGATATGTTTCTTTCTGCATAAAAAAGTACTTGTACTTTGTATCTATTTCAAAGTTATAACAATTTTAACCATTTTTTAAGCATCTATATACATGTATTACTAAAATCTTTACTTTTGTAAGAACTAATCATGTTCAAGAGAATTACAATTTGTGTGCATCTGATTGTCCTTTGGAAGCAGCAATTATGTTTGATTTTCTAAAAAAAAGTATTTTGAATGTAACATATATTACTCTCTTTGATACCTAAATCAAAATGTATATGGCAATTTTCTGTTCATTTGAACATAATATGGTCATAAAAAGTAATGTAAAATGTAAATTTTCAGTATTGAACTGAATTGCGCACTTTCTTGGCAAAACTCGACATGGATGCAATGTACTTTGCATTCAACTGCAAACAATCGAGAGCTAAATATGCTCTAAGGAATTTTCAGACCATTTTAACAGTATACATTCTTATAAAGGTGGTTTATCCAACCAACCACGATTTCCTTGTATTTATCGTACACATCATTCCACTCATCACATCATCCTTTTAAAGCCTATAGCTACTTATACAACCAAGATTAATGATAATCAACTCGTTTGTACAGGCTGATGAAACCTAGTACCTATGATATGGAGTCAAATATTCTACCAAATCCAATGTGCTACCAACTGGGCTATGATCATGCTCAACTCTAAGAAATATTTTAACTTTTCTGTACTAAATGGATAGAAATATTGCTTAGAAATATTGTAGGAACATCTTTTTTCATCTTTTTTTATCATCATTTTTCACAATGAACTGCCTCTTATCATCAGAAGTAACGTATATAACTTTTGTTTTATTCTAAAAATGTGAAAAAATCTAAAACATAGAAAAAATCATAAGCTGCCTCAAAATTGTGTTTCGTACATTTCCTTAAACAATGATAGCAGTTCAATAATAACCATACCTATAAATAAGTGGTAACGTATTTTGCAGGCTTTTAAAACCACAATGAGTCTTGAAATGATTAAAATTTATATTGATACCTTAAAATTTTTTAAACAGTTATGGTTTATAGTTTGTTTAGACAATGAGGGATTTTACAACCATTGCAATCAGATAAGATATGAATAAGCCTATGGTAATTGATGGATAAATTTGCACTTTAGAGTAACGTATTTTGCAAATAGCTTTATGGCCCGATGCATTCTTTTTTAAAAAATCTCCCAAGAACACAAGCTTATAGAAAAACACAGTAAACAAAACATTCAGTGAAGCATTGATGAATATAACATTTCTTTTGAATACATTAAATTGAAATTTCAATGTAACATATTATACTCCCATGCATTGCTTGTAAGGGCTATAATTTTCAAGTTATAATATAAATAGGCTTCAAATACCTTCAGAATCACAAATATCATTTACAAAACACAATATCAATTAATTTTTTACTAAATTACAATTAATTTCTATTACAAGACATACAATTAAAAATGTTATATGAAAATTATATGGGTTGGTTTCTTTAATGTAACGTATCTCGCATTTGCCCCAGTGGCCTGAGTGCTAACAAGTCTCAAAATGTTCAATATTGCATAGGCTTTTAGAAAAGCACTGTTTACAATCTTCCCAATGGGGCAGCTATGGAAAAATCATTTCTACCTATGTGCCTTACTTTGAAATTCAAAAGTAACGTATTTTACTTCCATATCATGCCTTCAAGGGGGATTTATTTACAAAGTATTACTATAAATTTGTTTTACATACATTCAGCAACAAAAATTTTTGTATTAAAAGATCACTTCTGGTCATTTTGACTCATCTTTTCACTGTACAAACATAAAATCTTGTCATGAAAATTTGATGGGTAATTAACTTTGAAGTAACGTATCTCACAAATGCCCACTGGTCAGAGTGCTAACACGTCTCAAAATGTTTTATATACCATGGGCTATCAAACAAGCGATGTTAACAAAATTCCCAGTGAGGCAGGGATAGACAATTAATTTCTATATTCATAGTTTTCTATGAAATTTAGAGTAGCGTATTTTACTCCAATATCATGCCTCTTAAGATGACCAGATTTTTCAAAAAGTTCCATAAATGGGCCCGACAATTATTCAGCAACAAAAGTATATGTATAAGAAAGAAACTTTTTGTCATTTTTACTTCATTTTTTTTTTTTTTTTGGTACTCTTTAAAAATTCGTTTTCAAAATTTTGTGGGGTGTGTTACTTTGAAGTAACGTATCTTGCAAAAGCCCCACTCGCCAGAGTGCTAACATGTCTCAAAATGTTCTATATTCTATAGATTTTCAGAAAAATATGTTGATAGACATCCTTCGGAAATTTGAATACCGGTATTTTTAGAGCGGTGCACGGGAAATTACCCTCAAATGGACGATGTGGAAATTGCCTACTTAAACATGCTATATTGACTTGTACAGAAAACTTTGGATAAAAATATTCACGTGTTAAAATAATTTCTGAATGACCTGTGTACGAAAAATAGCATTAACTTAGACTTTTATACTATTGAACGGAACACGCCATTTTAATACAACGACGTACGGAAAATTGACGAATCACTAGTCATGTTCACTTTAACCATTTTTCCTTTACGTCATTTTGTTTGACACATGCTTTCTAACCAGCATTTTCTGTTTTGATTAATTAAAGCCATAAAAATATTCAAAATCTAAAGCAAATAAAACACAATTTCATTACAACCAGTGCGAAGAGACTGACTAATATTGTAAAGCGAGGTGGTATGGTATTTTACGACAAATGTGATTATCTTTCTGAGATGCTGCAAAGTCATCCCGGATCTAAATCCAGAATATCATTTACAATAGCCTAATCATCATCATGGACAAGACTAAGGTTTGTAATGCCGACAGTGTACAACGATGCCGAAACAAACTAAGTCGACGTCAGGAGCTTGCCTTTACCTTTACGTTAAATCTTCTCCCAACCAGCAAAAATGTAAATGGTTGGTGAACAACCTAACAATTCGTTAGGTATGCATCTTCACGAGTCAAGGGGTATCGAATCGATAGCTTCTTCTCGAATGTAAGATAAGTAAAACATTCGTAACCCTTGGCTCGACAAGATGTTAGGTATGAAGCAACTGCGTTTTTTCGTCGCCCATCGATAAAGAGGATTTGCATTTGGGTCGAAATGCTACTTAAAATGTCGTTGGGTAGTTTCATTTATTAGTTGAACGTGACAATAAGAGGCAAATGATATGCATCAAAAATCTTTTATATTCTCAGGGTTTTGGATATGTATGGATTTCTCAGGACGTAGGTAATGATGATCTATTTCTTAATACTTTCAAAACTCGCATCAAAGATTGTTATGTTCAACAATGGTTTTCTAATATAGCTTTATCTGGAAAAGGTGATCATTATCGACATTTTAAATCTTTGTTAAATCCAGAATTATATTTATGTGCATTTCTGCCACCTAATCTACGTAGAATTTACGGAAATTTCCGTTGCTCTAATCATGAACTAATGATTGAAAAAGGCAGGCACATATCTTTACCAAAACACGAAAGGTACTGCCCTTTTTGTACCCGAGAAAATAGATTCGTAATTGAAGACGAATTTCACTTCTTTTACCAGTGTAATCTATATGAAAACTTACGAATTGTATACTTCCCCAAGAAATGGCTACGTTGTAGAACTCCGGACTCATTTTATAGAATTCTAAATACATCAGATGAGTCTGAGGTTTTTATAATAGCTAAATTCTTAGAAAATGCATTTAAAATTCGATCTGAATCGCTTCTAAATATGTAAGTTTGTAATTTTTGTATACATGTACAATGTATCTATTGATAGTCAATCGTTCAAAACGACCATTTCACTCGAAGGAAAATCAAAATTAACTTTCTAGTTTTTATTACCTCTCACAACAAACATTTTTTTCGTACCGCGACGAAACTAGGATTGTGTATTTTTTTCTTTCTCCTTTTTTTGTACAAATGATCTGGGCTCAGTGCTAAGGGTGATCGGTAGAATTGTCTCAGTCTGACAATTCAGACGATTACCCTTAGCACGGGGTTTTTGGTTTAATATGATCGACTTCCTGAAATGCTGACTTCTCTGTAAGCAATAACGAGAAGTTTCTACTGCAGTATAAGTCTTTTTTCGCTTCTTTTTGATTTTCCATTACATTTAATGTTGATCGTAATTTTTGATGGCCATCATTTAGATATCTTATTCACGTTTATCATGTTAGTATCACTCTCATGTTGTGTAATTATTATAACATATTTGTATCATGGGCCGGTGGCCTATATTACCAATAAAATGAATTGTATTGTATTGTATTGTATTGTTAAAATGCTCAACTTGATACTAGCCAAAACTTCCAACTCACATCTGTATACCACAAACAATATTTTCGTGAATTCTGAATTTCCAAAGATGAAATTAGGTACAATTTTAGGAAAACAATTTACATTAAACTCTATAATAAAAAGCGCAACAAAAATTGGACAATCCACAAGCTATGTTCATGGAACCATCGGAAGTATTAAAATCAAAAGTAACATTTCCACCATTTTTCCCGGCATATGCATGGTAACAAGACTTAGCCAATAAAGCACAATCCCGTATTTTTCGAGTATTGACTGGTCAGATATTTGGTTTACGAAATAAACATCGGTAGATTTGATGGGCTTGGTTCTCTATGTCGGATTGCAGTACTTCATTAATGTGCATCATGGGTCATAAAATTTGACAGAAAGATTGCGTTCCGCGGCATTTTTATGGACAAAAAAAAGATTTTAGCTAGATCTATACTCTAACCATTTTGACATTAATGTTTGACTAAATAAGTTGGAGAACTCGTAATGTAAAGTATCGTTGCGGTTCATTGGTCAAATTATACCGAGCCAAATGCAGAAGTCATGAATGATCCTCAAACGCATAGAAGTAATTTCGAATCTCATTTCTTGTGGCCGTCGTGTGTTTTTGGCCCTTTGAAAATTTCGCCAGTGGGATAGAGTACTAATATTATCCATTTGTACACAATGAATTTATTTTTGAAATCGTCAAGTGGAGATCCCGTGTAGACGTTAAATTAACAAGAAGCTGTTGTGCAGTCAAGCATAAAATTAGGCGCAATAATATTTATGGATCATATTAATTGCAAGATTTAGACCTGTGTAACAAAGTCCCAAAAATTCAATAAGATCGATATGTTAGTTAAAATGACAGTGTTATTTGAAGATTGGAGCTTTAAGTTTTGTCCAGTATATATAGAAATTGATTTTGCTGTAATTTCAATATAAATGTTTACCTGTTGTTCAGCTCCCGTCACAGACGTACAAACACCACCCAGTCGTTTAGCTGCCCAGTGTGACAGGGCCATAACCTGCGGGTCATCTGTAGAAATGGGTCTTCGTCCTCCTTTACAATGAAATTATGAGAAACGTGTAATAAACTTTTTATGGTATTTAAGATGCGTTTGATTTAACCGATACTTACATTGTATCACTGGTAAATATTTCAACGGTTACTCCGAATACCCTAACAGAGGTGGATATTTTAAACATAATGATCCTGCAGAAAGGCACGGCATTTTTATTTATTTTTTTTTATCCCAATCGAGTCATTACTTAAAAAAATTTATTAATATAGCCTTCTCATGTCACAAATTATACTTGTTTTTAATGTATATATATTTTCACATTCTAAGCCAGTTTTATGAATTTATAAACCGAATAAAAACCAAGTCTTTTCATGCAATGAAGATTGTTTTGACCTGATATCACCTGTCTAATAATATAACATGATTCAAGGCAGTCAATTTTAGAAAAAAATTACATACAATTTCACTTGAACTTTTTTTTTTTATTTTTAAGGTTTAGTATAATCAAGCACGAAAAAGGTTGCATGATAATATAATTAGAATAACATGTAAGTGTCCTAAAATATCAATGTCATCAGGTCTTGGCTGCGAGAAATTATAATGACTCGATAAAGCCTCGTCATGATTCTCGACCAGATAACATTGATATTTCAACACTCTAACATCATTCACGCTTTTCAAGATTATTTCACAATCTCTCTTTAATTAGCAGTGATTTGATAATAAAATCCCGCTCCACAAACCTGCTGCTACGGATTTCTCACCATAAATATGTCCGTAACATGTATCCAATAGCACCATACAGCACAAAACACAGATAACCATAGACTTGATAAGCGTAGCCATCTTCTTTGTAACTTTCGTCCACACGTCCTTAAAGCTCTTTAAATATAAAGTTTGTCGATGGTATCTTCAATAATTCTCACTGAATTTCCCGGATTTTGTGATTGTTTGATGATTATTCATAATTGTTAGTGTAATATACACTTCATAACGTGACACGATTCTTTCAAAATAATATCGTCAACGCATGCATAGACAAATACTTTTTATTACGCGATCAAGATTAATAAAATACAATGTAGTAGATATCTTTAAGCGACTAACACACGTAATAAATTAACCAGCATTCAATATTGCCCAATAACTATCACTGATATTTCCAATTTATTGGTTTGACAATATTACTGGCAGCTTTTTAATTATTGATTCCTTAAAATTTTACGCATTTTAATTTACCCATGTTCCCATTTAATGCACCAAAACATGGCTTTGGATAGTAAACGTTAGGATCATGATCCTTGTTAATGGCAAATATTTCACAATTACAAAAGGATATAATTGTGTATAAATCAGGAAGTTATGAATAGGAAAAACTTAATTGATTGCATCTTGACCCTTTCATCATTACAAGTTAAAGCTCGTATGCAGATGCCGGGTAGTGAAAAATGTTTTTTTTAAACAGAACAAAGAAAGATTTTCGATTTTTATTAGTGAAAGATTTATTTTGTCATTAAGAGTTCATAATACATGTATTTCTAACCAATCTTCATGGAAATAAGAAAAGAATAAAAATAAGCGAACCGTGTCTTCCAATTCAAATTTTATACAACACACTGCATTTAGATAAATAATCTTCGAATGCCGCTAAATAAACAAGTTGTTGTTGCGACATTTAGTGACCTAGCGCTGACATCTCTGTTTGTCTCCGACGCATGACAAGTAATCGCGAATGCGAAATTATAAGCCTACGTTTCGAGATGCATAATGCATATAGAGTTTTTTAGATTTGACCTTGTGACCTAGTTTTTTACCCCAGTTGACCCAATTTGGAACTCGTCCGAGGTTTTAACAAGACAATTATTTTGACCGGATTTCAGGTAAATCGGACAAATGTGGCCTCCAGAGTGCATAAAAGGTAAATGACGGATGTCGCAGGACAGACATCTAGCTAACCGCAGGTGAGCTAACAAAACGAATGCAATGGGTTTAATTGCTTTGAAGACGGTTAGAATTTTTTTTTTTAATTTCAATTTTTAGTTCACCCGAGCAGAAAGTGCTCAATGTGAGCTTTTGTGGTCGCGTGATGTTCGTCGTCCGTTGTAAACATTTACCTGGTCGACACTCTAGTAGCCGTAATTTTTCAAGACAGCAAAGCTATCAATTGGTAATTTGTTCAAAATTCAAATTAAGCAAAGATTTAAAGTGTGTGTTTTAATTTATATGCCTGGGTATCATTTACTGTTCGAAAGAAAATAAATTTTACAAGTTGATTCCTTTACGAGTAAGCTTATTGTAGTGCAACTAAAATGGCAAGATATAGAGGATAATTGTTTGTTTCATTGTAATATTGATTTATATTTCATTGAGAGAACAATAAAAAATATATATTTTCACGAATGTGAAGGTCAAAAATGAATTCCTATTAAAGAGCCACGAGTGAAAGTGAAATTATAGCCTTGTTGTTACTAAACAAGAGGACCAAAGTGGCCCTAAATCGCTCACCTGAGTTAACCTTCTAAGATCTGAACTCTTGACCTCATTAATGAAACCACTTCCATTCATTCTTGTAGGGATAACATGAAGACAATTATTTTCACCAATTTTCAGATTGATTGGTCCAGAAATAAAGCCTCTAGAGAGGCAACAAGGTTTTGTAAGATTTGACCTCGTGACCTAGTTTTTGACCCCACTTAACCCAATTTAGATTTTGACTTAGATTTCGTGGATGAAACGAATCTGACTAATTTTCAGGTTAATTGACCTCAAAAATATGGCCTCTAGAATGTCTGCGATTTTTCTCAGATAAGACCACATGACCTAGTTTTTTACCCCATAAGACTTAATTTCGTACTTGTTTAAGTATCATCCAGACAATCAATCTGACCAATTTTCAGCTTCATTGAACCAAAAATATGACCTTAGAGTGTCTACAAGTTTTTTTTTTTCTTTTTTTTTTTAAATTTGATTAAGTGAACTAGTTTTTTACCCCTCTTGACCCAATTTTAAAATTGACCAAGATTTCATCACAAAAATCAGTTTGACCAATGTTCAGATTGAATGACCCAAAATTTAGGCCTCTAGGGTGACTACAATGTTTTTCTAAAATTTGACTAGTGACCTAGTTTTTGAACCCACTTAACCCAATTTTGAACTTGACACAGATTTATAAGACAATCAATATGACCAAATTTCAGTTTAAATGACCCAAAAATATTACCTCTAGAGTGTCTAAAATGTTTTTTCAAGATTTAACCTAGTTAACTTTTTTTTACTCCAATTTTGAACTTGACCCAGATTTCATCAAGACAATTAATCTGACCAAATTCAGGTTGATTGACCCAAAAATATGGCCTCTAGAGCGTCTATAAGGTTTCTTAAGATTTGACCTAGTGACCTAGTTTTTGATCCCACTTGACCCATATTTGAACTTGACTTATATTTTATCCAGATAATCAATCAGGACCAAATTTCAGGTTGATTGACCCCCAAAAATGGCTTCTAGAGTGTCTACAATGTTTTTTTTTTTTTTAAGATTTGACCTCATGAACTAGTTTATGACCCCACTTGACCCAATTTCGAACTCATCCAAGATTTTATTAAGATAATCATCATGACTAGAGTGTCTACAAGGTAAATGTTGAAGACATATGACACATGAAAGACATCATGCGTCCCAGAGGCTCACCTTGAGCATTTCCTGCACAGGTAAGCTAAAAACAAATGATTATTCTATTCCTCAATTCATAAACAAGACAAAATGTGAGCAAATTAGGACAAATTTTCTTATAGTGCGTCATCTTGAACTTGATTGCTATGCAATGTTCATGACATTACTTTTTGGGCTTAGATGAAGTCAGATAGGTCCAAATGAACGAAATCAGGTTTTTGATAATTTTACTGGTAAGGTGGTGACTTTATCAAAATGATAATCTACTGTTATTCCTTGATAAACAACCAAAAGGCATTAAAGAAAGTATGGTTATCAAATAATTTAGAAGAAAAAGGGCAATAAGATCGGGAATCTTTAAAAGGAGCAGGATCAACTTAATCATATTTTTTATGTACATTTATTTACCAATATCTCTCCAACATAATGTTCAACATTCTTTACAAATATTTACAATATTAAAGCTAGCCTTTAACTGATTTTGATAAAAATTTCAAACATAGGTTTTCAACTTTTTCAGCACTTTTTATCATTTCACAAGTGAGGAATATATTTCAAGCCTCGAGAAAGCTGGGAAAAAAGACAGTAGCATTACCCAGAGCCTTCCTATTCATCACTTCTAAACTCTGTACATTTTTTGTCATTTTGTACCAATATTTTCAGCAGTCATTCTAAAACATTTGAAGCAATAATTGTACACCTTTAACTTGTAAAAGATTAGCTTTAAACACTTAACAAAACCAATAGAGGAAATAAAAACTTTGATTACAAGAAATGTGTCAAAGGCATAGATGCCACCACAAATACTTGAATTTTACCCGTGACCCATTTGATCTTCAGTCATCACCATTTGATCTTCAGGGATGACCTTGACCTTGGGTATATCGAGACAAACTCGTTCAGGGAACAAATGTGCCAAGTTATTTTGAAATTCATCTGTAAATGAAGAAATTATGCTCCAGGCAAGAATTGGACTAACACCCACACCCATGCAGAGCTACAGATAGAGGGGTAGGGGGTTATTTTGGATTTCAAATATAATTATTTCATCTATACTTGCACAAATCCTATGTTGTGGGTCTTCATTGAAATTGTCTTGGCAAGACGATTCAAATGAGTACCCACAACATAGGGTTTCATTTAGAAATAATGATTTTTAGACTGGCTTTATCCCCTCTTATCTATACCTCTGCACCCATGCACACAATCTGAGGTATCTTTATATGCCTGTTCTTATTTCATGGTGGGGGCATAAAATTTAAAGAAAAAGAAAAGCCTAAAGACAGTGTTCGTACCATAAAGGTAAGCACTTATACCATTGTTAGACAAATCCGCCTTTTTTGATGCTCTAAGAAGAAAGCTCTGGAAAATAAAGTGAACTGGACGATGCAGAAATTACATGTTCTTGTTGGGAGTAATTTCTTTAGTGTCTATAATGTTTTGTCTCTAAAAAGGATTTAAAATATATTATCAATCTTGAAACTGTTGTATGCCATTTCATTGAATTTGGATCAGTCTTGAATTTTTAGTTGTTTTGGCAATCATTACAACAAGTTACTTTTAACCCTTTGCTGTTTAATCCCTGCTTTTTACGTGCATGTGATTTTATTATTGAGAAAACATAGAATGGTTATTTTTCAAATAAAATCCACTTTAAATTTTCATCTGCAAAACCTTTGAATTTGGACAGGTCCAAAATTTTGTAAAACAGGAAAAAGTTAAATAGGTTTGATCCAATACATTTCAAATAAATTAAGAAACAAGTTCTTACAACTTGAAGTAAATCCTCTTAATTATGCTTCCTTACTAATTCAGAAGGACTTTCCAGAAAAAGGATCAATAGCCTCTATCAAGAATCAAAATCAGAGCTCTTTATCAAGAGACTGACGCTTTATCTCACAACCTCATACTACACTTAAAAATACTCTTAAGGTAGTGGACCCGTAAAACTTCTGCAATGTCTCGAAAGTCATAAACTTTCAGTGTTAACCAAGGTTTCCTAATGATTTCATTAGGAAACCTTGGTTAACATAGTGAAAGATCGTCTGAAAAGTTGCAGAACTTTTACAGGTCCACTACCTCAATAAACAATGAGATAATGCATAATATATTAAACCAGAGCATGATATTTCCAACAATTTCACATGTGCAAATATGTTAATACTAAAATCAGCCTGTGCATCAGGGTCTTCATAATGCGCCCAATAGATAGCTAGAATTAATTGAATGGAGTTTTATGCTGCTTTCAACATTTTTTCAGTTATATTGTGGCGGCTGGAGCACCTAATGATGTTTTCCTGGTATTTCTCGCACCAGTACAACCATCACATCCTTTCCTAGCCTCCAGCTGCTATCTCACATAGGTCTACGATTATAAACCCATTGGTGAGAGACAAATAGTCGGAAAGAATGAGTGCCCCCATCGTGGATGGAACCCGGGACCTCTAGATTGACAGTCCGACATAGATAGCTAGAAACCCTTAGTGTTTGTTAAGCTTTGTCATGCTAAATGAAAGATTTCCAAAATTGCATTGCAATCAAACAACTGAAAGTACTGAATGTACTTATTGTGAGTCAGTATTATTTTCAAAAATATCATTTTAAAAATTTTCTTGTTTAGAATAGAAAGACAGGTGCTGTAGACTAAGATCAGACTGCACATATGTGCAGGCTGATATTTTTCTATACCTCCTGGTAAAGCAGGATTATTCTTGGTTCAGCATGACACAAGTTAGTTATTCAGGAATATTTTAAACGCAGTGTAATTGTCAAGGCCGCTCACTGTATGTTCATCACACACAATATATTTTTTTGGAAATTTAACACACAGGCTCAGAAATGTTCAGAATATATACTCTGTATCAGAATTACTTAAATTATTCTACAGTAATTTCTAAATGCTTGATTTCTCCCTTGTGGGTATTGACTAGACTCAATCTACCTGTATTAAGCAAGCACTCAAGGGACATTCAAAATGTTCTTACTTAAGACAGGTGCTAGCTTAAGACTGGTAGATTTATTGATAATACTTAATTTGGGAACTCAGTGGGTACTTGCTTAATACATGTTGCTTGCTAAATACAGATGGCAGCTAAGACAGGTTTGACTGTATAGTCATATCTAAATATACACCAATTTCCAGACATTTTTTTTTAGACTGTGCAAATTAAAAGAAGAAGCAGACAAAAATATTCAGTTATTGAATTAGGGATAAAAACACTGTGGACAATGTAGTAATAATAATAGGTAATAAGCAGTTACATCATTTTCCACACTGTTTTAGGAAGCTTATTTCCTTCACAGCTGCCAATAAACTGGAACATGTTGGAATGAGTTTAGACTCTACATAATTTTCATCAGAAATCTGAATTGACATAATTATGCTTGTATAAATGTAGATCTCTTTGAGAAAAGAATATAAATACATTTCTTAAGAACTAAACAGAATATTTTATTTGTGATTCTAGGATCTGACTTTTGATTATTAAATAAACTAGAAATTTGTCATAGACATGGATGCCTCAACAAACACTTGATTTTTACACTATACCAATTTGACATTAGGCTGCGACCTTGGCCTTGGGGGTATCTGGGTAAACTCTTCACATGACACTAGTACTCACCCTAGTGAACATCTGTGCAAAGTTATGAAGAAATTTACCTATAAATGTAGAAGTCATGAAGAATGGGACAAACACACATGGACAGAGGTAACTCTATATGCCCCTCACCAATTCATAGCGGAGACATAAATATCTTAAAATGGCACTTGATAAATAATATTTTTAACAAATTAATTTTAAAACAACAATGTTTCTGTATCAACAATAGCCCTACAAACCCTCTCCCCTTTCAATCACCATATTATGTATGCTCTACAACCCATTGGATTTTGTTTCTTTCATGACTTTATCAACAAGAGCCATGGCAGACATGGCCATCCCCCACTGCTAAAGCTTGATAGAAAACTGAAGTGGAATAAATCAAGATTCTTTTGTACTTTTAGAGATTTACTCCCTACAAAATCTAAGTCTTTAAAATAACAAAGGACAAAATCTCCAAAATTAAGCAAGCAAAGAGTTATAGTTATTGTGCACTGCACTTCTCTTCCACAAGATCTATCCACCCATAAAGTTTAAAGTTGATAGCTTTTATACTTTAGGAGATATGCTCTGGACAAAATCTAAGTATTAAAAATAACAATGGGCAAAAACTCCAAAATTATGCAAGCAAGAGTTGTAGTTCTTGTGCACTGCACTTCTCCTCCATGAGATCTATCAACCCATAAAGTTTCAATTTGATAGCTATTATACTAAAGAGATATGCTCCAGACAAGTTTAGTGACGGAACCTCGGAACGACAGAATAACCTTGGAACCACAGAATGACAGACGGAGACCATTACTATATCCCCTCGCCGAAAACGGCGGGGGATAATAATTAAACTTTGATTAAAAGTTAAAAATCTTTGTGTCACAACATAATCTTTATATGTACATTGTATGTTTTTTTAAACAAAATACCTAATTGAGAAGTAAATTGTGACTTAGCTCACTTTAGCAACACAAGTCTTGAACATCAGAAACAACATCTATAACAACCTTGTTTAACTATTTGCTTGATTTAGTTTAAGGTGGTGGACCCATAATAGCTCCGCAACATTTCAGAACTCATGAACTTTCACAATGTTTGCCAAGGTTTCAAAATGAAAATCATTGGGAAACCTCAGATAACACTGTTATAGTTCATTAATACCAAAACATTGCAGAACTATTGCGGGTACACTTCCTTAAAAAAATATGAGCTTAGATTTACTGGCATAAAGCCTTTCAAGGAATCAGTGCAAAAATGAAATACACAAACAATTCAAGTGTTAATTAGTCATTCTACCTCACTTTATGTTCAATGTAAATTTTAGATGATATGTTTGAGTGTTTATTTTAAGATGGGAACAATGGACAGACAGACAACTGTAAAATGTACATTTATAACAGGAACAAATTCTAGACTTAACAGCTGTACACCATAGCAAAACGGTCAACAAGAAATGACAGAATAGCTCAACTGACTTAATTAGACAATTAACCCTTTGCTGTTTAATCCCTGCTTTTTACGTGCTTGTGATTTTATGATTGAGAAAATAGTGTGAAACAAGATGTGTTTGTGAAACACGAATGCCCCAGGAACTGCATTTTTTAAAGTTTGACCTTTATGTGCACAGTCTTACCAGAATCAGAACTTGTTGCTATCTACATATATCTGAATCTATAATGATCCTTCTATGTAACTATATCAGTCAAGACATGACATTTCAAACAATTTTACATGTGCATAACACAAAAACCCAGATCAGCCAGTGCATCCACACAGTCTGATCTGGGTCTTCATTATGTGCATGATAGAAAGCTATGGGCCCAAAGTCTTGGAACACAATAGAAGAATATTTTTGGTATGAATGGTGTGGCCTCCTGCAGTGAGCTCAATGTCTCTCCAACATGCACACTTGAAAAAGTTGATTATATCACAAGCAGGCTTGTCAAACCTATCTTAAGGAAGCACCCAAGGGACATTCAAAAAGTGCTTGCTTAATACAGGTCAATTTCAGTGCAACTGGTTCATTTGGAACTCGGTGTGGCCACTTGCTTAAGACAGGTTGCTTGCTGAATACAGGTGGCAACTAAGACAAGTTCGACTGTATTTGTAATGAGAGGTCAATTATAAGTACATACAGGATAATCGTTTTAGTGTAAGATCAATTTATATTTCATTGAGTGAACAAAAGGTATATTTTCAATCTTAATCAATATATCAATCTTACACGAAAAACAAATAAATATTTTATTTCTTAAATGCTAAAGTAAGACAAAATATGGGTTTTTTTAGACAATATTTCTTTTTGCAAATGATTGCTTTGCAATGCTCATAGCCACATTACTTATTTGGCCCCGCTTACATGAGGTCAGATAGGTGAAATGAATGAAAGTGGGGTATAAGTTTTTGATAATTTCACTGGTTAGGCAGTGAGTTAAACAAAATGATAATCAATCATTATTCCTCAATAAACCATCAAAAAGCATTAAAGAAAGAGAATTTTCATTTAATATACAAGATCAATTATTTTTTATCAATCCCTTTTTGACAAAATAACTGATCTTGACAGGGAAATATTATTTTTCCTAAGTATAGAATCCGGGAAATATACAATTCCTAGCCTGTACAGAACAGGGTTGAAAATGAAAAGACTAGCCAGCCCAAACTGTGTACGCGGGTTAAAGAAGTGCTTAATTTCTTTGAATCTCAGTGTCGTTACTTTTATTGTTGTTTTTAATAAAGGCAAATGGACTTATGCATGACTTGAAATAACAATGGTCTTAGTCTCTTAGCAGAGCTTTTTTTACCCTTAATCAAGGGTTTTGACCCCCGTAATTTCATAGTCAATGACTCCGTATTTCTCTGGTCCTCTTTCATACAACCATTGATTGGTGTTTTTTCCATGCAAATTGCAAATTCCAACCTTTGACAAAGAGTCAAAAGGCATTTTTCAGTTTAGAGAGACTGTTTGTTTTCCTCCCGGATGATGTGTAGTAAATATGTTCTTCTGATTTCTGTTTCTTGCCAACGTCATCTACGTAATCATCAGTATCACCAGAATTTCCCTCGGTGTCTGTACTATTTTTGTCAGCGTTCCTGAAAATACAAAATCATGATAGCAGATAAGTTTGATACATACATGTATTATAACTGTGTGACTAAAAAGAGAATAACATGTTATGTTTTATCATAACAAGGCTTTGTCTAGGAGAAGATTTTTAAAGTGAAAGTAAGCCCCACCCTGCCATGCCAATATTTGGGGGTCAATCGAAATATCTTGAACAACTCAAGTACAAAGTCACACAAAAAAACATTCATGCCAAGTTTCATTTAAATTGGCCAAATTGATTGAGGAGAAGATATTTTTATATTTTAACCCTTTCCTGTTTTACAAAATTTTGACCTGTCTAAATTCAAAGGTTTTGCAGACGAAAATTTAAAGTGCATTTGATTTGTAGGGTAGAAAAAAGTGTGGAAAAAGAAGAAATTGCTTGTCAGAAGCAATTTCTTCTTTTTTCACAATGTTTTCTCAATTATAAAATGACAGGCACGTAAAAAGCAGGGATTAAACAACAAAGGGTTAAAGTGAAAAAAAGCCTGTCCTGCAACACCCATATGAGGTCAATCTAAATCTCTTGAACAACTTTAGGAGGGTCACACAAGGAACATTTCTGCCAAATTTAGTTAAAATTGGCCTATTTGAGAGGAGAAAATGTTTTAAGAAAAGTTAGTGCAGAAGGTATACAATGCCATGAGTCATTAGCTCGAAGTCCTTTGGCCAGTGGAGCTAAAAGTCAAAGAAAATCAGGTAAAACAAACTGTTTCTAAAAGTAGACTGCCTGAAATCATTTTATTATCAAGCAGGTGATATCAGGTCCATACTGGCTAAATTTCATGATAGTACACCTTAATTCCAGTTTAATCATGCGATAGTTTCAAGGTATTGCTCACCTGTTGACAATATGTCATCAATGTTGAGTAAAGGAATACCCTCGAAAAGCTAGAAGTATCTTCCCTGAGAACCATTCATATATTGATGGCTCAGTGTGAAGCAGTTGTAACTGCCTATATGTTTATAGGCAGTTACATCTGTTTTGCACTGAGCCATAGAATTATGATTTCAGGGATTACAGCTCATTAGAAATATAAATTTCAAAGATTTCAAAATTGACCCCAAGGAACTCCTCCTTCCTCCTGCTGATTTGCAACTGGTGGTTCGACAGTCAACAATTTTAGCTATTTCAAACAAGGAAGTATTGCAATGACTCCTAAATATTAGCATATTACAATGGTTAAATTTCAAACTCATGTGATAATGTTATCATTGATAACTCTATATACTTACGAGAGATTGAAATCACTATCTCGACTATACGTCCTCTTACTTTTATTGCCACTTTCCCTTTCTAGTGTCTCAGATTGATTTTTCTTCTTCTTTTTTGATTTATGCTTTTTAGTCTTTGAATGTCTAGATTTTCTTTGGTCCTTTTCCTGACTAACACTTTCACTCCTTTCCACAATGTTTTTAACATTTTTGTCGTCATTTTTGAGACGTTTTTGGTCTGTAGGTCCATCATCCTCACTGTCGGAGAATTTTGGTTTAAGAGATCGTTTACGCGCAGATTTAGAGTTTTTGTGATCCTTAGATGTATTCTTCTTTCTCTCTGCTACTTCATTGTTGTCATCAGTGACTTCTTTCTCCCCTGAGGACTCCTTATCAGATTCATCAGATGAAATTACCATTGCTAAAACACACAGTAAAGGATCTCATTAACACCTGTGCAGTAAGAGGGGATATTTTGTATTTCAGATAGTTTGTTTGTTTGAATGGGGTTTTACACCACTTCCAACATTTTTTCAGTTATATCACAGAAGCTGGAACACCTAACAACAGACTCCTGATATTCCCATACCAATACTTCAATTACATTCTTTCCTAGCCTCCAGCGGCTACCCCATATAGGTCAACAATTATCAACCCATTGAAAGAAGACAAATAGTCTGAAAGAATGAGTGCCGCCATTGATAATCCAACCCCCGACAAATTGACAGTCTGACGCCCTACCAGCTGCGCTATGACAGCGGCTGTGTTCAGATAGAAATATTACACTTATCAAAGTACAAATTGTATGTTTGTTGGTATTCATTGGAATTGGCTTGTTGAGACGATTCCAATGAGTACCCATAACATAGAGTTTCATTGAGAAATAAATATTTTAGACTGGTTTTACACTCTCTCATCTTTACCTATTCCTGTGCTATAATAGGGCTCCACTGGCTTAAATATCTCAAGTTTGAAAGAGAGATATTGAAAATAGAAGGTTAGAAAGTCAACAGCATTCAGAAGGAATTCTGACTTTTTTTAATTTGATACTAAGCTATCAGAAGTAAACTCATATAACTAATATGTAAAATTACATGGAAGAATATTATTTAGATATCACTTTAAAACAAGAGGGGAAGAATGGCCCTAAACAGCTCACCTGAATTCTATTGATCCAGTGGATCTGTTTATAGATGACAAGTTTAATAAATTCCGTATTTGATGAGCACAAATTTAATATTCTATTTATGATATGACCCGAGTTTTGAAGTTAAAACAAGAAAATTACGATATTTATCAATTCATGTTATTCCTCGAAAAATATAGTGATATTTGCAAAATGACGTCAGTAGATCCATTATGACATCATTTTCCTAACAAAAATACAACATTGTTCTTCGTTCTTAGCTCATTTGCATAGTTATTCCACTAGGGTACTAACAATCGTGTATCATCAAAAATATTCAACTGGGTAATTTCACTCCGGCAACGTAGGTCATATCATAAAAACATTACTTGATTTCTTTGATATTTCCTCAGCAGATTCTTCATTCTCTGATTCGTTCCATTCTTTTACAGCTTTTTTCACCATCTTATCATGCACTGATTCATCGTAATTCACTTCCTTTCTGGCACGTGAAGAGCGGGTCTGAAATATGAAAATAACCTTTCATGAGGCTTAGTCTTGACCCTTAAAATAAGAGTCTTAATAGTTGATAACTTGAAAATGTCTTATTTCAAACCCTTAAAATTTTCAGCGGTATTCTTATACTGTTGCAAACCAAAATTGAATTAGAAGGAATTGACTTATTCATATCTTTAACCTTTCTCATACTGAACCCAGAATAACCTGCTTTGGCAGGAGGCATACCAGGGGTCGACTCTAAATCCTGATAATATGGATTCCATTGGACTCCTAACACATGAAATCAAGGAGTCCAAGCTATAAGTAAGGACCCCGAACTTTCATAATGGAAAAAAATTGTGGAAAAGAAGAAATTGCTTGTTATAAGCAATTTCTTCTTTTCGACAAAGTTCTTCAGAAGAGGATTTTTTTAAAACTACTATGGTATGGAAGAAAATATTTTCTTCAATAACTTTTTCAGTGAAAAGATCTATAGTACTAACAAGGACTGGAAAGGAAACTGCCCCATGGAATGTTTTTTCAAAATGTTCTCATATGACCCTTGCAGTCCACCGGACTCCTTACTTGCAAATGGAAGGAGTCCTAGCTGGTAAACAAGGAGTCTCAGTTTCCAGGACCCCCCTTAGTGGTGAACCCTGCATACACCAAATTCAGCCTGAACATATATGCAGTCTGATCTCAATCTATAACACCTTAATTTCCTTATCAAACTAGAAAAACTTAACAATTTTGTTTCCAAAATAATACTGACTCACAATAAGTGCATACAGAGCTTTCAGCACTTTAATTTTAATTCTATTTTGCCAAGGTTTTTATTCAGCATGACAAGTGTTATGAATCAGACAATTAAAGAATTCAATCAGAGTAACTCAAAAATAATTACAAGAGTCAACTCATTTAGCTGTTAGAACCTTTAAATAGGATATTAATTCAGTGGCCATGAAATAATCACATTTATTAAAAAACAAGTCATCTTTCAACAAGAGCACTGCAAGCGGGTGGCAACGCTCAGCTGTTTTTTATTTCTTAGGCATATGCAAATATATGAACTTGGTACCTACAGAAAGGTCTAGTGCCAAGCAATAATTATGTGAAATATGAAGGCTTTTTGACTTACCATTCAAAAATTATGACCAAGGTTAACTTTTTTCAAACAAATTTGACCTTGAACAAGGTGCCAAATTGTCACAAGATACGCCCGTCACACTGCTTAGTATTAACTGGGGGTTTGAATAGAACTGAGGTTATTTTGAATGAATATTTTTTGCACCCATGTAGTTTCATTATCCTAGCTATTATACTTTTACAGATATACTCCGGACAAGATTCAAGTCTGAAAAACGACAAAGGGCAATAACTCAAAAAATAGGCCAGGAAGAGTTATGGTTCTTGTGCACTGCACTCCCCCTTGATGACATCTATACACCCATGAAGTTTCATGATCCTAGCTATTATACTTTTACAGATATACTCCGGACAAAATTCAAGTCTGAAAAAAAACAAAGTGCAATAACTCAAAAAATAGGCCTGGTAGAATTAGGGTTATTGTACACTGCACTACCCCTTGGTTAGATCTATACACCCATGCAGTTTCATGATCCTAGCTATTATACTTGTAGAGATATACTCCGGACAAGATTCAAGTCTGAAAAACAACAAAGGGCAATAACTCAAAAAATAGACCAGGTAGAGTTATGGTTCTTGTGCACTGCACCTCCCCTTGGTGAGATCTATACACCCATGAAGTTTCATGATTCTAGCTATAATACTTTTACAGATATACTCCGGACAAGATTCAAGTCTGAAAAACAACCAAGGGCAATAACTCAAAAAATAGGCCAGGTAGAGTTATGGTTCTTGTGCACTGCACTCCCCCTTGGTGAGATCTATACACCCATGAAGTTTCATGATCCTAGCTTTTATACTTTAAGAGATAAACTCCGGACAATATTCTAGTATGAAAAACAACAAAGGGCAATAACTAAAAAAATAGGCCAGGTAGAGTTATGGTTCTTGTGCACTGCACTCCCCCTTGGTGAGATCTATACACCCATGAAGTTTCATGATCCTAGCTATTATACTTTAAGAGATATACTCCGGACAAGATTCTAGTATGAAAAACAACAAAGGGCAATAACTCAAAAAATAGGCCAGGTAGAGTTATGGTTCTTGTGCACTGCACTCCCCCTTGGTGAGGTCTATACACCCATGAAGTTTCATGATCCTAGCTATTATACTTTAAGAGATATACTCCGGACAAGATTCAAGTCTGAAAAACAACAAAGGGCAATAACTCAGAAAATAGGCCAGGTAGAGTTATGGTTCTTGTGCACTGCACTCCGCAATGATGAGAAGAATATAATTGCCAAGTTTGAAGTCAATCGGACTTTAAGTGACAGAGTTATGCTCCGGACAAAGAAGTGGACGCCGCCGGACGCCCGGACGCCCGGACAACCGGACGCCGGACGCCACGGGTGATCCCATAATACGTCCCGTCTTCGACGGGCGTATAAAAATGACCTTGACCTTGACTGATGACCTTGCACTTGGTACCTACAGAAAGGTCTTGTCCCAAGCAATGATCATGTAAAATATGAAGGCTCTATGACTTACCATTCAAAAGTTATGACCAAGGTTAAATTTATTCAAACAAATTTGACCTTAAAAATGGCCTTGACCTTGACTGATGACCTTATACTTTATACCTACAGAAAGGTCTTGCCCCAAGCAATGATTATGTGGAATATGAAGGCTCTTTGACTTACCATACAAAAGTTATGATGAAGGTTAAATTTTTTATAGAGACTTGACCATGAAAAATGACCTTGACCTTGACTGATGACCTTGCACTTGGTACCTTCAGAAAGGTCTTGTCCCAAGCAACAACCATGTGAAATATGAAGGCTCTATGACTAACCATTCAAAAGTTATGACCTAGGTTAAATTTTTTAAAGAAATTTGACCTTGAAAAATGACCTTGACCTTGACTGATGACCTTGAACTTTATACCTACAGAAAGGTCTTGCCCAAAGCAATGATTATGTGAAATATGAAGGCTCTATGATTTACCATTCAAAAGTTATGACCAAATATAACTTTTTGAAGAAATTTGACCGTGAAAAATGACCTTGACCTTGACTGATGACCTTGAACTTGGTACCTACAGAAAGGTCTTGTCCAAAGCAATAATCATGTGACATATGAAGGCTCTATGACCAACCATTCAAAAGTTATGACCAAGGTTAAATTTTTAATAGAGAATTGACCTTGAAAAATGGCCTTGACCTTGACTGATGACCTTGCACTTGGTACCTACAGAAAGGTCTTGTCCCAAGCAACGATCATGTGAAATATGAAGGCTCTATGACTAACCATTCAAAAGTTATGACCTAGGTTAAATTGTTTCAAGCAAATTTGACCTTGAAAAATGACCTTGATTGATTACCTTGAACTTTATACCTACAGAAAGGTCTTGCCCAAAGCAATGGCTATGTGAAATATGAAGGCTCTATGACTTACCATTCAAAAGTTATGACCAAATTTAACTTTTTGAAGAAATTTGACCATGAAAAATGACCTTGACCTTGACTGATGACCATGAACTTGGTACCTACAGAAAGGTCTTGTCCCAAGCAATAATCATGTGAAATATGAAGGCTCATTGACTTACCATTCAAAAATTATGACCAAGGTTAACTATCTTTAAAGAAATTTGACCTTGAAAAATGACCTTGACCTTGACTGCTGACCTTGAACTTGTTTCCTACAGAAAGGTCTTGTCCAAAGCAATAATCATGTGACATATGAAGGCTCTATGACTAACCATTCAAAATTTATGACCAAGGTAAAAGTTTGTCACGCCAACACCTACACCAACGCAAATGCCAACAATGCCAACGCGAATGACGCAAAGGTGATCATAATACCTCAGGTTTTCTTTGAAAACAGCTAAGCTAAAACCGAGTTAAAACTCTACTTTTGGTCATTTTACCCAATCCAACACCATCTTTATGGAGTCCAAGAAGCGATGTCATCATGACTGTTGCATAGCAATCATAAGCAAAATGACCCAATGTAATAAAATTTGTTCCCAAATTTTCACATTTTGTTTCATTTAGGCATTAAAGAAATAGAACTATTGTTTGTTTTTCAAGTTAGATTGATAGATTTTTCGTTTCATGAACAACAAAAGCTTTATTTTGCCACTCATGAAAATGTAGCTTTTGTTGTGCACTCGATGAAATATAAATCGATCTCTCATTGACAAGAGGGCCATAGTGGCCCTAAATCGCTCACCTGAATGAACTGTCAAAAATTGTTTAAAGTAGATTTAGAAAGGATAATGAATTCTTACCAAATTTCAGGTCGATTGGGCAAAAAATGATGCCTCTACACTCATTACAAGGTTTTTCTAAGATATGACCCTGTGACCTCATTTTTGATCCCACTTGACCCAATTTCAAACTTGACCTAGATTTCATCAAGATGATCATTCTGACCAATTTTCAGGTTGATCCGGCAAAAAATATGGCTTCTAGAGTGTCTACAAGGTTTTTCTAATATTTGACCCTGTGACCTCATATTTGACCCCACTTGACCCAATTTCGAACTTGTCCAAGATTTCATCAAGACAATCATTCTGATCAAATTTCAGGTTGATTGGGCAATAAATTTGGCTTCTAGAGTGTCTACAAGGTTTTTCTAATATTTGACCCCGTGACCTCATTTTTGACCCAACTTGACCCAATTTTAAACTTGTCTGAGATTTTATCAAGACAATCATTCGGACCAAATTTCGGGGTGATTGGGCAATAAATATGGCTTCTAGAGTGCATACAAGGTTTTTCTAAGATTTGACCCTGTGACCTAGTTTTTGACCCCACTTGACCCAATTTCGAACTTGTCCGAGATTTTATCAAGACAATCATTCAGGCTAAATTTCAGGTTGATTGGGCAAAAAATATGGCCTCTAGAGTGCATACAAGGTTTTTCTAAGATTTGACCCTGTGACCTAGTTTTTGACCCCACTTGACCAAATTTCGAACTCGTCCGAGATTTTATCAACACAATTATTTTGACCAAATTTCAGGTCGATTGAGCAAAAAAAGTGGCCTCTAGGGTGCATACAAGGTTTTTCTAAGATTTGACCCCATGACCAAGTTTGTGACCCCACTTGACCTAATTTTAAACTTGTCCAAGATTTTATCAAGACAATCATTCTGACCAAATTTCAGGTTGATTGGGCAAAAAATGTGGCCTCTAGGGTGCATACAAGGTTTTTCTAATATTTGACCCTGTGACCTAGTTTTTGACCCCACTTGACCCAATTTCAAAGTTGTCCGAGATTTTATCAAAACAATCATTCAGGCTAAATTTCAGGTTGATTGGGCAAAAAATATGGCCTCTAGAGTGCATACAAGGTTTTTCTAAGATTTGACCCTGTGACCTAGTTTTTGACCCCACTTGACCCAATTTCGAACTTGTCCGAGATTTTATCAAGACAATCATTCTGACCAAATTTTAGATTGATTGGGCAAAAAATGTGGCCTCTAGAGTGCATACAAGGTTTTTCTAAGATTTGACCCTGTGACCTAGTTTTTGACCCCACTTGACCCAATTTCGAACTTGTCCGAGATTTTATCAAGACAATCATTCTGACCAAATTTCAGGTTGATTGGGCAAAAAATGTGGCCTCTAGAGTGCATACAAGGTAAATGTTGACGGACGGCCAGACGGACGACGCACGACGCACGACGGACGCCGGACATCCACCTACCCACAAAAGCTCACCTTGAGCACTTCGTGCTCAGGTGAGCTAATAAAAAACAAGAGCTGTCACTGTAAGATGACAATGCCCCCGACACCGCTTTGATTTAGAAGTTATGGCCAATGTTAAAGTTTTTGGACGGAATGACGGACGGACGGACAGATGGACGGACGGACAGACGGACGGACGGACAAGTCAAATTTATGATGCCTCCCTATCGGGGGCATAAAAAATATCCTCTATATAAACAGACTGGAGCTGCTTAAGCAGCTGATTTGCTCCATAGGCCTGAATCTACCTATATGATTATACCAAAATTTAAGTGAATGAATGAATGTTTATTTCAAGTAAGTATTTTTATGTGTCACATGCTGAAATATTTCTGCAATGAAAAAATGCAAGACCGATGAATAACATATAGAAAATTGACCTTCGCCTGTAAGATACATATTTTTCATCTGACCATAAAAACTTTGTGCAGTCTGATAATGGGTAACCAAAGGAACAGGAACTTTCCAGTGAAATTGGATGATACCCATCGGGTAGGTTCTGAGAAAATGACTTTCAAAGTTTCCACTTTGTAACATATAGAGAAATGACCTCCACCTATAAAATACAGTAAATTCTTGGTAGTTCGTATCTCAAGGGACCTGGACAATTTATACGAACTAAACGTAGTACGAACCAACCAATATCAAGCAGTCGGTAGTTTTTTGATGGCTCATATTGGACATGGTCTTAAGGTACCCTATATTTGTGGCTTTATTCTAAGTTTCTATGAGATATATTTTTAATCAAGTTCAAACGAGACCCATTTGTAGAATATTAAGAAGCAAAAAAATCTCACTTGAACAATGACCATCTTTTGTTTAGTCCATATTCAAAACCTAAATAAAATAATTTTGGCAATTATTTACATGCCAATTCTTAACTTCATCAGATTGTTTTCCCTTTTGATCAAATCACTCTGAGTACTCATTCAGTGGACGACGAAATTTCGGCATTACAATGAATCTGAGTGAAAAGACACATTGACAATCAAGTCTATGAACATTTGCACGTTCATTTATGATTGATGTGAAAGCCAGATGAAATACAATTTAGGTAGCTGATTGAATCTTTATTCCATTAAACCCGCCAAAAATTACGAATCAAATAATGCCTGTAAATAATGATGCATAACAATAATCGATAAAGACCAATCAACAGGTGTGAAAGTCAAGGTTACAAGGTAAATGTCAATTGTTACACCTAGGACAAGTATTGATCGCACAATTCACACCTAGGGATTACACATATGAATTTGAGTTACAAGCAAACTCTCGGGACTTGACACGGGCTACAAACTACTAACCACGGAAGTGCGAATTACTCGTAGCCTTCTTACAAAGATAAAGAAGGAAGAAAATCGGAGCCAAAGAATATATACGAACCAACACTTACCTACGAACCACTGCCGTGCGAACGACTGAGATTTTACTGTACATATTTTTGGTCTGATCACAATAATTTTTTGTATACTGTTAAAGGGTCAGTAAGAATCATTCCAGTGATATACTTCAGTTAGATTCTGAGAAGTCACATATTACCATATATGGAAATTAGCAACGCCAAATAAAGCCTTGTTTTTCATTGAATCAAAAATCCTTGAAGAACTGTGAAAGGGGGGCATCCAAGGATTATTCCTGTGAAGTTTGATTAAAATTCAACCAGTAGTTACTGAGAAGATTTTTAAAGAACAAGAGCTGTCACTGTAAGATGACAATGCCCCCGACACCGCTTTGATTTAGAAGTTATGGCCAATGTTAAAGTTTTTGGACGGAATGACGGACGGACAGACAGACGGACGGACGGACGGACAGACGGACGGACGGACAGACGGACGGACGGACAAGTCAAATTTATGATGCCTCCCTATCGGGGGCATAAAAAGTTTATCACAGATGCACAGACGGATGCACGGCAGACACAGCCCCATGACAATAGCCCCAATGCCTTCGGCCAGTGGAGCTAATAAGAACAAGGCTTTGCAGTGTCAATGCTGTTTCAATGTCCAATTATTAGCAATCTTTATGTCATCATACATTTGAGAATTGGATATTAATGTTATTGATAATTTCATGTTCTACAATTTTCATAACAATGTTTCTGACAAGATATTATCTTACCACCTCCATTATGTTGTCTCTATTTATGGCAAACATCTTTTGTGAAATTCTGAAATCAGTAAAATATACAATGGTACAGAGCAGCCCGAAACTAGATCTGTCACAAAGCTGGCTAATACATTCACCAGCACTTTGTCCCAGTTCTGTAAATTGTGTTTGGACAAATTTCTATTATGACCTTCAACTTTGTCCTATATTATCCCAAAACAATAGGGGACTTCCTTGGATTGTGGATAAAATGGTTAAATGTTTCATTATTCTAGGTCAATTGGTCCTCAAGTTACATTCCCCTGACTGAAAAGACAGACAGGCAAAGTGATACCAATATACCCCTATAAACTTTGATAGATTAATCTTTATCATGCTGAACCCTGAACATTCCTGTTTTGGCAGGATTTATAGACAAAGATCAGCATTACCACAGGAGCAATCTGATCAAAGTCTATATTGACAGATTTTGCTTTTTCAAAAAGAAAATGTTGAAATTATTTTAAAACATCCTAACAATCAGTGTAGCTAGTGTTTCAGTGTTTTGATTTAATACAATTTTTCCAAGGTTTAGATTTGTGCTGTCGACACTTGGTGCACTTATTCTAAGTCTGTTTTTACTTTAAAAATACAATCTTTAATTTTTCTGGTTAGAAAAAGAAAGTAGGCAAAGACCAGACTGCACATATGTGCAGGCTGATCTTTGTTTATAACTCCTGCCAAAGCAAGAATATTCTGGGCTTAGCATAATTCATGAGAACTATTGATAATGCAAAATGTGCCACTCTTTTACAGAACAAGAGCACAACCTAATGGTGCTAACACTTCACTGAAGGTGCCGGATAATGAAAATCAAAGGCCTGAATTGAAGACAGGACTGAATATTAACAATTGGAATGAAAATTTTGGCGTTTTGAGAAGATCTCTTGAGTGGGAATCAAAAATTTAAAACAATCATTGATGGTTACATATGGAAACTGCACCTTCCTAACAAATGAATATGCTTTACTTTGAAGACTCATCACTTCCAGATAAACCTATCCCTCTAGCCAATTCAAGCTTAACAAGAGGGTAACTGCCTTCATAATCGCTATTCATCCCCAAGTGTAAGTTTTCAATATCCTAAATGAAAAATATTCATTTAACCAATAGAAATATGGTGGCAATTCCTGTATTCTAAAAACTCATATGAATTATTGCAACCCTGTTTTATAAAATTGTATAGATTATCCCCAGCAATCCAATATGATCCAAATCCGATTTTTTTCCAGTCAAACTTATTAAGCGGATGTGTAAAAATCTTAAATAAAATGTTAATCCACATGACACACCCCTTGATGAAGAGCTGAACATTTCATTGCCATGGTGAATATTGCCCTGAATTGGAAATTTGTTCAAATTTCTTTTACATTTATTATCTGATCCAGGATTTGACTAATTATCTCCACATATAAGAAGCAATGAAAGTAATACCAGTATTCTTATACTTTTACTAGTCAAGGTCAATACTAAGAAGAAGTATTTTCCCGTACAATAGCTGTAGCTTAATTTTTTTATGAATACCGTTTAAGTTTCTTCCAGGAGTGAAACATTCTATTTCTATTTTTCCATTGAGATATTTCGATCTCCATTTCAGGTTATTCTCCTTGCATATGGTCTTACTTAGTAGAAAATTATTTTACTACAAAATAATATATAAACCTGTTAAGACAACCAACCTTTCAGGCCTTTTCCACGGGACTGCTTTTCTAGATCAAGATTCGGATTGAACTATCCGGTGAACTATCAATTTTGACAAAACTGCCAAAATGACAGATCCTTAAATGAAATCCCGAGCTACAGCATTTATCACCTTGAGTAGAATTCTTTCAAAGTCCACTCCAGAATGTTACAAATAAATCCATTCCAGTTTCCAAATCAGTTTCCGTTATTGTCAGAAAATTGTCGAAAACAAAAGCGGAAACTCAAAACCGGGGTCACGCATGCGTGGTACTACCGTATAGGCCATTCGGAACACCACTCGGCCAATCCAACGCATTCGTCAAAACTCGGCCGATTCCGTAACCTACATTTATCTGAGACTTCGGAGATCGCCCGATGATTGCCGAGTGAATATCGTATATTTTGACACGATCTGTTGCCGTTTACGGTAATGACCAAGTGATGTTCCAAATGCTGTACAATATGGATAGACAAAACAAGCCTTATAATAAAGTAATTTGATAAGCCATCGAAATTTCTCCGTAAATCCAAGTAAAAATTCAAACCTAGGAAATTCCAAGGGTTTACGAGTTTATTCAAATAGCCTTGTGCTATTTTAGTTTTTATCCATTTACACTACGACAGGCCCGGGAGACGGATAAATAAAGCAACCTTAAGGACACACAAACACACAATTTTAACGAGAAATAGGGAGTCTAAAATGGGGAACTGAAAATAGCTTGCCAATGCTATGTATAATCAAAGGCCTGAAAGGCCTGAATGCACTCAGGACGGAACAATATTTGAGTATTGAAATATTTCAATTATAACAAATTCTCTAAAATCTAAGGCTAAAATCTACACTTCAGATCTTTGGCCTTCCATTCTGACCCTTCATTCCAAAATATTGCCTTATTCGTGCTTAAAGCCCTTGCTTTTGATGAAAAGAGCACTGCTTGGAGGGCCAATGCTTTACTACAAGGTCAGTATAATAATACTAGAAAGCCATGAATGGCTTGAGTCGCTCCACAGGCTTGAAATTCTTGTAAAGCAATAAAAGTTTTGACTAGACTTTTAGATATTTTGGATTCTACTGATGTTGAAATGATTTTCAAAGTTTCAACTATATAACATATAGAGAAATGACATCTGCCCATAAAAAACATATTTTTCATCCGATCACAATAATTTTTTGTAGGCTGATGTAGGGTCACTAAAGGATCATTTCAGTAAAATGTGGTTGATATCCATTGGTTAGATTCTGAGAAAATGATTTTCAAAGTTTCCACTATATCACATATAGAGAAATGACCTCCGCCCATAAAATACATAATTTTCATCCGATCACTATAATTTTTAGTAGACTGATAAAGGGTCACTCAAGGATCATTCCAGTAAAATTTGGTTGATATCCATTTGTTAGATTCTGAGAAAATGATTTTGAAAGTTTCCTCTATATAACATATAGAGAAATGACCTCCGCCCATAAAATGCATATTTTCCCTTCGATCTCAATAATCTTTTGTAGACTGATAAAGGGTCACACAAGGATCATTCATGTAAAATTTCATTGGTATCCATCAATTAGAATCTGAGAAAACTCACTTTTTACCATATTTGGAAATTAGCCACGCCCATTAAATCTATGTTTTTCATTGGATCAAAATTTCTTGAACAAATTTGAAAGAGGGTCACCCAAGGATCATTCCTGTGAAGTTTGGTTGAAATTCATCCAGTAGTTTCTGAGGAGAAGATTTTTAAAGAAAAAGTTTACGACCGGACGCACGGACGCACGGACGGACGCACGACGGACACAACGCCATGACAATAGCCCCAGTGGCTTTCAGCCAGTGGAGCTAATAAAATAATAAGGGCTTAATTCTTATATCTTCCATCGTCATCCACCTTGATAAAAGGGATAGGTCCTGTTATGGCTAATACTCATGCCGAGTTAACAGAAAATAGCTACAGACATAAATCCACCCCAAAAATTGCACTCGAGTGAACAAATCAACATGATATTATTAACTATCTAACTCTGCTTTACTCTTTTTTTTATTCACAATGAACATGTCATAACGTTGGGTTGCTCACCATACTTAAGCCAGTAATATCTGTCAAGCAAGTAGGTGAGAAAACCCCGCTTTTCTTTTTGGTTTTTAGATCGGCAAAAGTCACTTGGTCGTCTGCTGAAATTTCAGAGGGACAGACTGGATTCCGGTGATTGTGTAATATGGACGTGGACCCTGTGAAATCGGCCCGGGTTCATTAGAATCTATTCCTATATTTACTTTTGCCTTCTTTTCGGGAGACCCGGCGAAACAGTTATAAATTGTCTTTGATCGCCTTTAATCTTCATCTATTTCATAAAGGAACATGTTAACATAGAATGGTTCCCGATTTATTGGATTTACGATAATACAGCACCGATTATCATAACGCTGTGCGGGGTACCATAAATCTTTTTATTTGGGAATAGGCCAAAACGGCAGGTCGTCGCGGAAGTCCGATTTTCGTCGATGTCGTATTTTTAGATTCGGCGCGACGTAGAGCCCATCCTTTTGATTTTTATTCGCAGTCTACAACTTTTTAGTTCTAATTGCGCGGCCTTGGCAGAACCCTAACACCGGATTTTAAAATAAACGATAAACCTTTCTGAGTAAGGGAAGTAACTCCAAAAGACGAGTCCCTTTAAAAAACGGTCGCTGACTAATTTCGATTTCGTGTTTACTTTTCGGCGCCGTTCAAAATCTTCTTTTTTTCCCCTGAATTTTGATGTCCAAATTCGTAATTCTGAAATATGGCTTTGAAATCGGAATCGTTCACAAAAAATCTAGGTAGCTGGCATTCAGTCTGATATTATTTTCGCGGGCTAAAAATCATGAATGGGTTTACTTTTTCACGCTCATGGATTTATTCGAATTCGGTGTTGTGAGGATCCGATTGCCGGCGACCACTATATGCAAGTCAGACTTTCAGTCTGACTGCATAAAAACAGTTGTAGGATGCAATTGAAAATTTGGAGCAAATGCAAAAGATTGCAGCCGAAAACGCCCTAAAACAGCACCATTTACGAATGTAAAACACGTTTCTGCAGGCAACTTCTGCATAGATCACGTGTTCACTCCCCTGAGGTCCCGGCCAGAATTTAGGTCAGCACCAAAATTTTACGGTATATTGCTACACTATTGATTATTTTTGCCGCGTTTATTTTTATGAATGGGTCTACTTTTTTGAGCGTAATGATATATGTAGGTTTGTTATCAGAATCCGATGGCGACGATCCCTACATTGAAAGACAGGTAAACCAGTCTTCAATAAAAAGAAAGACATTGAAAAGAGACATAATTCTTAGAAAAATGTTATTGCCCATTGATAATCTGGATAGCTCATGTGATCTTCCATAACAAAAGAGATTTGACCCAGGTTAAATTTTGACACACTCACATTCGCCAACACCAACACCAATGAGGCAAACAACAGCCAGACTTTTTGTTGCAAAAGAGTCTAGTTAAAATTGAACAATAATCTCTGAATGAACATGAATAAGTTTAGTCTAGTTAATCAATTCTTGGAAAACTAAATTTCCTCTTTAAGACTTTTAAAAGTATCTAAATTAAACTCTTAATTAAAAAAATTAAACAGAATCTTCATAGGAACAAGATGTCTTTGTGAAACACAAATGCCCCAGAAACTGCATTTGATTAAAATTTGAGATTGACAGATGACCCTAACTTGACACATGATTTTGACACCACCATGTGTATCACTGAGATCTATGACCATATCAAATATGATCATTGTATCTTGAATAGCCTTGGCAATGTAAAGTTTTTTTAATTAAGTTTTGCAGACAGACAGACACACAATGGTAAAATATTATGCTCCCGATCTTTTGAAGCTTCTTATTTGGCAGCAAGGAGGGTTTGACAATATGCTCAAATTCAAGATTTACCATAGTAACAATTCACTGTTTCTTACATGTCAAAAAACATATATGCTACAAACAATTAGTTAATTAATGTAAAGAAAAAAATATTACCTGTTTTCTTTTCTGTGTTTCTTATTCAATAACTTTCTTAGGGCATGGTATTTCTCCTTCAATGTTTCTATGAGCATCAGCTAAAAAATAAGAAATTTCTCCTAATTAATTATCCTGGGGTCTGTTTTACTAAACATCTTTCGACCATTTTTTGTGCAAGTCAAAACTTAAAGTTGCTTCTACATTAGTAACTAAATATGAAATTCTGCCATGCATCATCTCATTGGAATCGCCTTCTAAAGACGATTGCATTGAAATATTGCAAGGCAAATTCATATAATGAATGAAAACACCAGGTATGATTTCTTATTTTGACTTATGAGTTATTTTTTCGTAAGAAGTTTAGTAAAACAGGCCCCTGGGGACTAAATAAAACGCAGACAAACAATACTTGTTTTGCACTCATTTTTTCTAATAGATCTGTCTAACATTTCCCTAAACATTCATTTTCATGATAACTTTTAACTAGTATGAATTCCTTAAAATAAAGGAAAATCTTAATATTAACCATAATTACGAGGGTTGTTCGGAAAGTTTTGAGACAAAGCAGACAATTTCAAAATGAGACCATCAGCGCAAAAATTTTTCAGTATAAGTTGAACTTAACCTTTCATCTTTATGTAGGCAAGATTCCAAGAAGTTTGCTAATCTAAATAAGTTTGTTTGAATGAGGTTTTTGTGCCGCTTTTTTCAATCTTTCAGTCATATCATGGCTGCTGGAGCACCTTACAATAGATTCCTGGTATTTCTGACACAAGCACTATCATTATTTGAAATATAAGTCTTACAAGATCGCGGTGTACAATGATGTTGTTTACTGGACGCCATGATTGATTTTGTACTTTATCTTATAACTATACAAATATCTGTATGATAACATCCCACATGATATTTTTTTTATGTTATCACATAGTAACAGTTATTTTAAGAACAATGATATTGAATGCGGTTATTTTTAGAAATTTCGTTTCAGTTAAAAACATCGACAAAAACAAGACAAATAGAGGTTATAAGATAAATATAATACATACTGCATGAATTGTATGAAAAAATATCTAACTCGGTTGTGAGAATTGATTATTGTCTAGGCAGAGCCTCGACAATGATCAATTCTCCCAACATCGCTAGATATTTTTTCTCATACAAAATATTAAGTATGTATTATATACGTATATGATTAAGTCAATTTCTCAATTTTCTATGCAAATATACTTCTGTCTCAAAAAAAGGTATGTAGACTTTTTGCTCAAATATTGTGTGATTCCTTAAATTCAAATCGAACCAATCTTTACTTGGTGGATTTTTTTCATTTAATTTTGCAATAATGTCTTCAAATATAAGTAAGAAAATTTCTGAAGTTCTCAATTCACTCGTGAACTTTTGGATGCTTTTTTTTAAAAAAATTAATTTCTTATTGATTTTTAATTAGGGATAAATATTCATCAAATAATTTGGAAAAAACAATCATGAATCATAGGAATAAATACACTTTACACATTAACATGTTCACATTGATGACAACTCTGTATTACTAACTGAAAGTGATCTAGAAAACTAAAACAAGAGGGCCGTTGGCCCCGAGTCGCTCACCTGAGAAAAAAGCTTCATTACCTAGGTATGTCCATGCAACCACAGAAAAAGAGATTTTCTATTATTCAATTAGATAACATTTGAAATAATCCTTCCCCCCCCCCCTCTGCTCCTCCCCTGGTCATTATTTATTGAAGCTTTTTTCATAAAAGGTCTGTGATCAGCTAATCTATGCTAGATATACAGGCTGAGTCTGAGACTTTTAAAGTTTTCTTGAATGAGTTGATCAATCCATGTCAAATATATAGGCTGTAGGGATTCAAAATTCTCAACAAAGCACTCCCCACTCCCCCAAGATGCTCTGCACCTGGTGAATCTACAGTCATGATTTTAGCTTATTCAATTAATGTCCATATGCTGATCATCCATATCAATTTTCAAGTCTGTAAGACTCCTGGTTCATTAGAAGAAGTTTAAAGATTTCAAAAATGATCCAAAGTACTACCCCCTCCCCAAGACACTCAGCACCTGGTGACCCTACAGTCATGATTTTAGCTATTTTTATGAATGTCAATATATTGATCACCCATGACAATTTTCAAGTCTGTAAGGTTCCTGATCCAGGAGAAAAATAAGGTTAAAGATTTCAAAATTGATCCAAAGTACTACCCCTCCCCCCTAATGCTCCGCATCGGGTGGCCCTACATTCATGGTTTTAGCTATTTTATTTTAGATCCATATGCTTATCATCCATGCCAATATTGAAGTCTGTAGGGCTCCTGGTTCTTTAGAAGATGAAGGTTTAAGTTGCAAAATTTTCACAAAAGTACTATCCCCTCCCCCCTGGTGCTCCGCACCTGGTGGCATTACAGTCATGATTTTAGCTATTTTTATTAAGGTCTATGAGCTGATCCTCCATGCCAATATTCAAGTCTGTAGGGCTTGTGGTTCAGAAGAAGAAGAAGGTTAAAGATTACAAAATTTTCACAAAAGTACTACCCCCTCCTCCCTGGTGCTCCGCACCTGGTGAATCTACAGTCATAATTTCAGCTATTTATATAAAGGTCCATATGCTGATCATCCATGCCAATATTCAAATCTGTCAGGCTCCTGGTTCAGAAGAAGAAGAAGGTTAAAGATTACAAAATTTTCACAAATGTACTACCCCCTCCCCCCCTGGTGCTCCGCACCTGGCAGCCCAACAGATATGATTTAAGCTATTTTTATTAAGGTCTATGAGCTGATCATCCATGCCAATTTTCAAGTTTGAGAGCTCCTGGTTCCGAAGAAGAAGAAGCTTAAAGATTACAAAATTTACCCAAAGTACTACCCCCTCCCCCCTGGTGCTCTGCACCTGGTGGCCCGAAAGATATGATTTTAGCTATTTTAATTCTGGTCTATGATCTGATCATCCATGCCAAGTTTTAAGTCTGTAGGACTACTGGTTGAGAAGAAGAAGAATTTTAAAGATTTTCTTAAAATTTCACCTTTTGTTGCCATAGCAACCAGAGTTTTTCATGGATTTCAATTCTTTTAACTATTTTTGAAGGGGACAACCTAAGCAACATTTCTGTAAAATTTGGTGTTAATTGGCCTAGTAGCTTAGGAGGAGATGTCGTTTAAAGAAATTGTTGACGGACGACGACCGACGGACAGACGCTGGACGAAAGGTGATCACAATAGCTCACATGAGCACTTCGTGCTCAGGTGAGCTAAAAACTCTAATGGCATAACTAGTAAAGGAGGGTTAAGTCAACCTATATGGTTATAATACTTACATGTTCACATTGAGGACAAAACCAATCCTCTATAGGTAAGATAAGAAACTTAGAATTTAGACAACCCATGTGGTTATAATACTTATATGTTCACATTGAAGACAAAACCAATCCTCTAAAGGTATGACTAGTAATGGCGGGTTTAAATAACCCATGTGGTTATAATACTTACATGTTCACATTGTGGACAAAACCAATCCTCTAAAGGTATGACTAGTAATGGCGGATTAAGACAACCCATGTGGTTATCATACTTACATGTTCACATTGAGGACAAAACCAATCCTCTAAAGGTATGACTAGTAATGGCGGATTTAAACAACCCATGTGGTTATAATACTTACATGTTCACACTGAGGACAAAACCAATCCTCTAAAGGTATGACTAGTAATGGCGGGTTTAAATAACCCATGTGGTTATAATACTTACATGTTCACACTGAGGACAAAACCAATACTCTAAAGGTATGACTAGTAATGGCGGATTTAAACAACCCATGTGGTTATAATACTTACATGTTCACATTGAAGACCTCTAATGGCATAACTAGTAAAGGAGGATTAAGTCAACCTTTATGGTTATAATACTTACATGTTCACACTGAGGACAAAACCAATCCTCTGAAGGTATGACTAGTAATGGCGGATTTAAACAACCCATGTGGTATGTTGAGTTACATTCCTCACATGTCAGTATCTGTAATGAGATTGCAAAAATAGCAGCAAAGACACAAAATGTACATTTATAGGAGCACAATTAGTGCAACTTTGTATTGTTTTCTGAAAGTTGGCTAGAAAACAGGAGACTCTTGACTTAATATTGAACTTGACATTGTCAGATGACCTTGACTCTCAAAGATGTGAATTGATGAGAGGATTCTTTAAAGCCCCAGTCTGCGTTTAGAGTTTAAAAAATCGCTCTTTTGTTAATATTCTTTGAATATTTTTCTTATTTTTATTCTTATGAAAGATGAGTAACATAAAAATACAAATCAATCAACAAACAGCGGCTTTTTTGTTAAACGCATAATCTGTCTTATACAGTACAGACAGACAGACATCGTTAAAACAACTTGTTCCCGATCTTTCGATGTGGGGACATTAAAATATTTCTAGGCTTATCTTTGTCCAAACTGTCTACCAAAGATTCATATACACCAAAAATTTGCCGTGACCATTATGAAAAATCTATTATCTATTATCTGAACTTACACAAAACATAGTAGTAGTGTTGGTCAAACTTACAGGGTAAGCGCCAAACTAGTGTAGGTGCCTATACATTCATAGGCACCTACACTAGTTTGGCCCTGTCCCCTCAACTTACAGTAGGGCTATTGTCTTCACTCCCACAAATAGTACAGGGATATTGCAGCAGCTCATATTCAACTTCTGTTGATACTCCAAAGAGTAAGTGCCAAAGTATCTGTTAATTCTCCCTGCTCCCTCTTTCGACCAGCCTATCCCCAAGTGAAACCTGGGTCCTTTTCACCTGGCCAGTTGCTCAGGTGGGAGGAGAGGAACTAGTTTACCTTCGCATTGAGATCATATCTTTTTTCCGAGCAGCTATCAGACATGCGAGATGCGATGCATGAAACTATGAATATGCTATATAATGTCCCAGAAAAATAAAAATGCTTGCCAAACTATTTGTAAGAGCCTATATATTTATAGGGACTTACAATAGCTTTGCACTGACAGGCTTTGTGCTAGCTTTTGAATTTCAGGAGTCATTGACCCCTTGACTGTGATTTTTTAAGGGTCAAAATTGCTATTGAAGGGTCAATAAATGGATCATAAGTAAATATTTCTCATTTATGCTTATTGACTTTTCAACTGTCTCCTTCATATATTTATTAGAGATTCATATAAAATATGAATCTTTTATAAAAATATAAAGGAAACAATGACTTTTAATCAATTAATAATTTGTAGAAATATCAAGCTTAAAATTATAGGGGTCAAAATGACCCTCCAGACTGGAAAATTTAAGGGTCAAAATGGAATCCCCATATTTTGGGGGTCAAAACCTTGGTTTAAGGATCAAACACAAGCCCTGCACTATCCGGTTCAACTTACAGTGGGATAATTGTCTGCACTTCCACAAACAGTACATAGATATTGCACCAGTTCATATTCAACTTCGGTTGATACTCAAGAGTTTAGTGCCAAATTATTTGTAAGTGCCTATATATTTATAGGCACTTACAATAGCTTTGCACTGACAGCAGAGCTTTTTTTATGGATAGGAAGGGGTCCGGGGCTGGTAATTAGGGAAAAAATGTGTCAAAGTCAGCTTTAGGGGATATTTTTAAATTGAACATCTTTAATTCGTTACATAAATATTCATGAGAGAAAAACTTGTTTGGGAGGGGAAATTTGATTGAGTGGGGAAAAAGACAATTTTTGGGGGAAAAATCCCTGAGGGGAAGGGGCTGATAATCGGGCCAAGTTTCTAAGTTTAAAAAAGAACCTGGATAGGTTCAACTTACAGTGGGATAATTGTCTGCACTTCCACATACACTACAGGGATATTGCAGCAGTTCATATTCAACTTCTTTTGGTGGAGGAGGGGGTTTTATCTTGATTTCTGGAAATAAATGAAAAATCTTAAAGTAAAGTTTGTTATTGGCTGATCCTGACATTAATGCCGAATAAATAATTTATTTATATGAAAATACTGCAGCATGTGATATTTACTTTTTATCTTATAATTATATAAGCATCCGTGTGATAACATCCCATATAATATTTTTTATATCACATGGAAATTTTTAGAACAATGATATAATGCAGTCATTTTTAGAAACATGCATTTCTGTTAGAAACATCGACAAAAACAAAGCAATAGAGGTTATAAGATAAATATAATACCTAGTTACCTACTTAGTGTATTGTATGTAAAAATATCTAACTCGGTTGTGGGAACTGAAAATTGTCTCTGCTCTTCTCCCAACCTCGTTAGATATCTTTTTTCATACAAAACACTAAGTATGTATTATATATACTCATGCTAAGGAATTTAAAAATATCAATTGAAGTGATAGATTACAGACATGGTTTCCAATTTCTAGTTTACATAAAGATTTTTTTGTATTAAAATGCATTTTAAAATAATTTTACACAAAGGCTTTAAAAAAGTATTTCAAGGAAAAGTATTTTAAGGAATAAAACTTTGAAATTAAAGAATAATAATATCATGAATGCATGAAATTATGCAAGCAATGAACAACAGTTAGTTTTTGACAAGCTGGTAGATATAAACGTTTATCCTGAAAGCCAGAGCTTGTGCTTGCCTTTAAGTCTTGGTAAAGTTGCAAATAAATTGGTTTTCTAAGACTTAGATACCTTGATTAAGACTCACTTATCTCCCTTAGTTTGGCCTTCCATCGGAGGTCAAAAGGGGAGGTAAATAGGTCTAGAGTTGGTCGCCTACTGATTCTCACTCTAGCTTACTGACAAAAACGCTCACTCAGACAATACGCATGCAGTCAGGCACCCAAGCGCCAGCGCACTCTCAAACACACGCACGCAAACCCACACGCACAGACGCACGCACATGCACACAAACACACACTCACTTTCATATAATATTATATTTTGCTCTAGTTGTATTATTTGTTTGTTTGTGTTATTTGTGCTTTGTATGTGTTGTATGAGATGTATGTTTGTAAAATCTTCAATATGGAGGAAATAAAGATGAATGAATGAATGAAATGAGTCTTTAAAGTAATCTATATAACTGAAGCAACATTAACAATAAAGTGTAGACACACTTTATTGTTTATGTTGTTTCAATTATATAGATCTTTTGTAATAGTATGAAGAAAACAATTGATCAATGCAATCTTTTATATTGAAAAGGTTGCACCATTTGAAATTCAGTGGGTCTAAATGAACTCTCGCAGAAAACTTTCGAGGGTCAAACAGGGATTTTGGGGAGTCAAAACCCTGGTTTAAGGGTCAAACAAGACCCCTGAAAGCTTTGGAATATTTTCAATGATTCTTCAAGGAATCTTAATAGTCTTTTACCCTTTTACAATACTCTTTGGCATTTTGAAGGGTTTTGCAAGGATAACATTAAATTTCAAGGGTATTTCAAGAATATTTGAAACCTTGTAACAGAAATTCTTCTCTCCCAAATTTCTCAATAATTACTATTATAATATGACCTACATCGTGGGAGTGAAAACCCCGTTGATAAAACACATGTGATATTGCACTAGTAGAATAACTATGCAAATGAGCTGAGAACGGATAACAACCTAAATTTTTGGTTGTGAAAATGATGTCATAATGACGACATTAGAGGTTTCGCTGAATCACTTGACTCGATAAATATCATAATTTTCTTGTTTTATCACAAAAATTAAAGTCATATTATAAACAGAATATCAAATTTGTGCTCATTAATACCGAAATTATTAAACTCGTCATCTTAAACATAAAAACTAGGGACAGCCTTGTTTTTATCTGTTTATAGATGACTTGTTTAATAAAATTGGTATTTAATGACCATTCATTCAATACCCTCTATTCAGGGTTTCCCCTTATGTTCAAAACTGGGGGTCATTTTGCCACATAATGACTCCCTTTAAACTAGATAAAGAATGTTTCTTTGACAATTTTGGGGGTCTTTTAAAAAAAAACCAAGAGCCGTCAGAGACGAATTGTGCTCCCCGAATAAGGCATTGTCACAAAAACAAGAGCCATGTCGTACATGGCCATCCCTAGCCAGGAAAGCTTGATAGTAAACTGAAGCCTAATAGAATAAGGATTCTTTTGTACTGTCAAAGATTTGCCTCCTATAAAATCAAAGTATTAAAAATAACAGAGGGCAATAACTCCAAAATTATGCAAGCAAGAGTTGTAGTTCCTATGCACTGCACTTCTCCTCCATCAGATCTATCCACCAATAAAGTTTCAAGTTGATAGCTATTATAATTTAGGAGATATGCTCCAGACAAAATCTAAGTATCAAAAATAACAAAGGGCAATAACTCAAAAATTATGCAAGCAAGAGTTGAAGTTCTTGTGCATAGCACTTCTCCTCTATGAGATCTATCCATACATAAAGTTTCAAGTTGATAGCTATAATACTTTAGGAGATATGCCCCAGACAGAATTTAAGTATCAAAAATAACAAAGGGCACTAACTCCAAAATTATGCAAGCAAAAGTTGTAGTTCTTACCCACTACACTTCTCCTTCATAAGATCTATCCACCCATAAAGTTTCAAGTTGATAGCTATTATACTTTAGGAGATATGCTCTGTGGTCAGATAGAAAGGACTCAAATGAGGTGTTATCTTATATAGCTTACATAAAGGTAACAAACATTAAACCCCCTTTTGGCATGGCATATCTTTAGACACAAATTTCAAATAGTTTATGGTAAAGGGCATCTGATTTGCTACTCAAATGTGAAATTTCATCAAATTCTGAACATATGACCAAGAGAAATGAAGAAATAACTGTATTTTACAAGCTAAGGTAAAGGAAACAAATATTTAGCCCCCTTTTTCCATGATATATTTTACGAAAATTTCAAATGGTTTATAGTAAAGGGCATCTGATTTGCTACTCAAATATGAAATTTCATTAAATTCTGACCATTAGACTAGGAGAAATTTGAGAAAAAAAATGTATTTTACCCTAAGTCCCCCTTTCCCGTGACAAGGCCTTAAATCCAAAAACCGTCACAGATGCATCAAAACTATATCATAGGAAGTTCACATGGTAAGTTTCATTTCATTTGGCCCAAGGGTTATGGAATAATCGCTGAGGACGGATGGAATTACGGATCGACGAAGAGTCGGCTTCGGGGAGCATAAAAAGGGTCTAAATTCAAAGAAACAGGGGATCATAAAAAACCCTGCTCTATATTATGTAACTGTACCTGCTGGTTCCTCTTCTATATAAAGATCATCGGAACTTTCATCTTCACTGAGTTCAATATAGCTGGGCATCTTTGTTGGGCGCTGTCAGGAAATAAAATATGATGGATTAAAACACCTTACCACAAAATGGAGTATTTAAGATAAACTTTGTCAGTAAAAAAAAAAACTATGATAAATTAAGGTAGTGGGACTGTAATAGTTCCACAACATTTTGGAACTCATGATATAGCACAATATTGACCGAGGTTTCCTAATGAATATCATTAGGAAACCTAGGTTAATACTGTTAAATTTCATTACTTCTGAAACGTTGCAACTATTACAGTTCCACTACCTTAATTTATCATCCACTTCCTTAAAAGTCCTTATCATGAAACAAGGCGTTGAAGTTTGGCACTGTTAGTAAATAAAATATGATGGACTAAAATCCTATTTTTACAGCCCATTACAGTTACAAGGTATGAAGGGAAGAAGATTTTGCAAGCTTCATAAGAGATTCACAAATTCAGAACTACAATAAGAGTGGGTGTGAGTGTGGGCATGGGTGTGTTGGAACTTTAGATCAAAGTATTTCAATAATTATATCACAAAGCCTATTGTGTTTGTACTCATTGGAATAGTCTTGTCATAAGACAAATATTATGAGAAATATTTTTTTTAAACATTTTAGTCTAATTTATGGCAAAAATTCTCATAACTGTCTGATTTGTGGCCTATGGACTGCCTTGGGAAGTGTTATTCAGAGAGTCTTTTTAAATTCTTTCCAGGATGCAGGTGCTGGGTAAAGTAAATTTCTAAGTCACAAAGGGTTGGGGGAAGGAGCCTTTGGCCTTTTATTTAGGGAAAATACCTCAGTAGGGGATATTTTAACTATTTGATATTTTGGTAGATTTTTTTTTTTTAAAGTTTTGACATAATAATTAAAGTTGTTCATTTAGGTACACAGAATTAAAATTCAAGTCATTAACCTAACTTGTAAATTACTTGTAAATTGTTGATTTAATTTTTTAAGCCTTTTAACAACAAGCTTTTATCAAGCTGTAGTTACAAGCTTTTAGAATTAAACTCACGAAATAATCTGAAAAAAAAAAAATAAATAAATGCCCTATTATAAGCAAGAAAAGGTACATTTTTTACTAGGCATGACTTTCCTTCATTGGGGAAAATTGATTTACAAGGGGAAAAAAGTATTTTTCGAAAAAACAATCTTCAAGGGGAAGAAGCCTGTAAATAGCCGCAGTTTCTTGATTAAGACATACTTGGATTAGAGCGCCATAGTTCTTACAAAAATGCTCCTATTGCAGTATGTATTGCCTTTATGATAGTGAATCAAGAGATTCGCACAGCGGTGCATATACGCCCAATGGGGCTTGACAGTAACCTTGGCTTGTCAGTAACATGAGCTTGAATGATAGATAGAAAAATTGCAGACAGACAGACGACTGGGGCCATAACATAGTATGACTCTGAGTGTAAATTGAAAATAGTTTTATGCACAACTATACGCCAAACAGTCATTTTGCAAGTTTCAGTTCATTCCAATTCAAAGTGTGACGAGTTGCTCACAAACGAAATATAGTGAATTTCAAACAATTCAAGGGCAGATAATACAAGAAAGACCCAAGCTTTTTGAATTTCTGAAGTCTTAAGTTCAACCAAATATCAGGGCTACATTCTGGCAAGATTCATTTCAATCCAATCAAATTTGTAGGAATGGTGCACACACACACAAAAAAAAAATCTGTAATTTTAAACTATTTTGTGAAGTAAAGTGCAGATAAACAGCAACTACTTTACATGTGAAAAATATTTAGTCCTAAGCACAAATAGACAACCTACAGAGTCATTGTGGTAAGTTTCCTTTCATTCCCATCCAAAATGTAGGAGAAAGTGAGCTGACAAAAATTTTGTTTTTCATTCAACTCAAGGGCAGATAATTCATGATAACTCAAGAATGACTGGAGCATTTTGAATTGAAAGTCTTATGAATAACTAGACATCATAGAGAGTAATTGTGTCTAGTTTCAGCTCATTTCAATTGATAGTCAAGGAGGAGTTGTGCACAAAAAACACACTGTGATTTTTGTTAAATTCAAGGGCAGATAATTCAAGATTTCTAAGGAATGACTGGAGCCATTTGAATTTCTAAGGTCTTATGTACAACTAGACATCATAGAGAGTAATTGTGGCATGTTTCCGATCAGTGCAATTGGCTTTATTGGAGGAGTTGTGCTCACAAAAAAATAGTGATTTTCGTTAAATTCAAGGGCAGATAATTCAAGATATCTCAGGAATGACAGGAGCGTTTGGATTTCAAAGGTTTTATGCACAACTAGACATCATAGGGAGTAATTGTGTCTAGTTTCAGCTCATTTCAATTGATAGTCAAGGAGGAGTTGTGCATAAAAAAAATAGTGATTTTTGTTATATTCAAGGGCAGATAATTCCAGATTTCTCAGGAATGACTGGAGTGATTTGAATTTCAAGGTCTTATGCACAACTAGACTTCATAGTGAGTAATTGTGTCTAGTTTCAGCTCATTCTCATTGACAGTTTAGGAGGAGTTGTGCACACAAAAAGCTGTGATTTTCGTTTAATTCATGGGCAGAAGTTCAAGATTTCTCAGGAATGACTGGAGTGATTTGAATTTCAAAGGTCTTATACACAACTAGACATGATGGAGAGTATTTGTGCCAAGTTTCAGCTTATTCCCATTGATAGATTAGAAGGAGTTGCGCACACAAAAAATTGCTAATGGACTGACAGACGGACGGACAGACGACCAGGGCCATAACATAATAGGACCCTTAGGGCATATAAAAATATGCCAAATTTTGAGTCAATATCTTAAGAACAATGTATAAGTTACCGTAGTCTTAGTAATAACTCAAGAGATGACACTTACTTGCCTTTTTGTTACAAAAAAGCCAAGCTACAAAATGTGAATTAAAAAGTTACCAAAAGCCTACATACCCTTGTTGACCTTGATGCTGCCTCCCGAATTCTTCGAGAAATTGTATCGTAATCGTAATCCGAGTCTTCATTATCACTCTTGACAACATCAACATCCTTGTCACTGTCTATTGATATATCCGAATCACTTGAACTACTTATCTCCACAATACTTTTTTTATAACGACCTCGCCGCTTCCTCTGAGGCTTGCTAGGATTAAAATGACTGGGTCTAGTATAACCTGCAATCTTAGTATAATAACTTGGTCCATTTAACAAAGTGGTTATTGAGCTATTTTGAGTCTGTACTTTTGGTTCCTGGTTTGCTGTTTTTTTAGTCGGCACCAAAAAAAATGTGGCCCCAGGTCTAAGGTCAACAGGTTTACTTGTTTTGGACATGTTCAGATTCACTGGCCGCAAAGTTTTGGCGTCATAAAACTTCCCATCATATCCCACTCGTATCTGTTTACCATTCTGAGGTACGTCAAATGGCTTTCCACTGGATTTATCATAATACTTTCCATCTTTACCTATTGTCACCATCTTGTTCAAATCTGGCTTGTTAACAGTATAATTAGGGCCCTTAGATAGTTCAGCCCTTATTGATGGGTTCATTGAAGAAATTTGATTGACACCTGACGATGCTAATAAAGATCTGACAGTTGGATTTTTAGGACGTATGGCTCCTGAATTGATTAGTCTTGATGGCTGGTTACTTGCTGTGTTTAATTGAACACCAAGTTGTGAAGTGTCGACAACAGGTTTTGGTAAAATAGGTCTATGGCTATTTGAAGTGTCACCTAAAACAATTGGGTTGGAAAAGGATCCCACAGAGCCCAAATAAGCAATCATACTTTGATTCATGAAATTTGAGCTATTATTATTGTTTTGCGGATTCATGATAGGGCCATTTGCACCTATTGTTAGAAGTTGTAGATTATGAGATTTTGCAAATGAATTTAAATATGGTACGCCCGTTTTGTATTGTTTACCCTGATTTTCCTTGGTAAAAACTCTCGTCATGTTCTTTTGTAAGGCTTTCTTTGCTAGTTCCTTTGCAGTTTGTATTTTTATTGAATCATTACTACATGTAGTATCAGTACTATTTATAACAGCATATGGAGTAATTTCTTGCGGTGGTTTGGAAACTATTTTAACATCTTCTGCTTTGTCCTCTTCCTCATTTTCATCTTCACTGTCCGTCGACAATTGATTTATTTCTAAAATATCTCCGTCAACTACTATCTTAGTTGTCTTATCACCCTCAGCTTTTTGCTCTTCACATTTAGTTTTGTCTTTCTTCTGATTTCCTCTAGGCTTACTGGAAGGTTTCCCCTTACGGCAATCTTTTTTAAGGTCAGGCCCTGATTTATCCGCAATTATGGAGTCCAGTGAATTTTCATCTTTTATTTTGCTAGTACTATTCACTGATGACTTAGTCTTTGTTATTTCTTTATCACTGCAATTGTTAGATGCTTCTTTCTTAATGGCAAGCATATCCAAGTTGCCACACTTTTCAACAAAATCTGAACTTTCAAGCTTTATGTTTCCATTAAGATTTGAATTTTCTTCTTTCACTGTTTTCGAGTTATCTATCTTAAATAGCTTAGATTCCAGTGCATTAACATTGACACTTCCACTTTGTAACCTATCCACTTTCAGCAAATTATCCACCTTATCAAGTTCAACTTTAAGGACTTTTTTTTCAACTATTGAATCATTAAGTTCTCTTGAGTCAGACTTAACAGATGCTTTGGATTTTGCCTTACCAGGGGAAACTTTCGATGTCAATTCTTTTGATAACTTTGATAATTTAACATCAGCTGCTTTAAAATTTGAATGTTCAACACCCTTTTTCTTGTTGTCGTTAGTTTGTATTTCACTAGAATCATTCACAATCTTGTTGTCACCTGCACTTCCAATTTGTATATCAGTGTTCTTAACAACTTTTTCTTGTGACTCATTTGTTGCTGATTCATCAGATTTGGACATTTGAGCCCTTTTCATAGTGTTTTTTTCTTCTTCCTTAGAGCTCATGCCAGTTTTATGACTATTTAGGATTGTATTTCCTTGGTCTATTATTTTTTCAAGTGTCTCTAAACCTTTAAGAGCATGATCAAACGGATCAGGGTTAGTATCATCACTTGTAACACCATTCATTTTGCACTTTTCCTCATCCTCATCCTTTAGTATGTCCAGTTTAGTAGCTTCTTCAAGTATCTTAAGACCTTTAAGAGCCTCATCAAAAGCTACATTATCTGGATCATTATCTGACTCATTGTCAAAAGTGTCTACAGCTGGACTGTCAATATCTTCTGGTAGATCTTCTTCAGATCTAGTCTTTTCTTGGACAGACGTGTCATTTTCTTTGGATGTCTTTACATGATCCCTTTGAGTTGGAATTGGACTGGGTACTTCACCAGATAATTCAGATATCCTCATTAAGGTTTCCTTCATATCTAAATCTTCATCATCATGATCATCATCAACAAAATCATCATTATCTTCTTCGGTGCTCTGTAAACCACTACAGACAGAGTCACTATTCTCAATATTATCTATATCATTTTTCTTAAATGAGGCTTCATGAGTACTTCCACTGCTTTCACATTTATCTGAATGTAGTTTGGATTGTGATTCTTTACATGAGAGATCAGCTTTATCATCTGCTATTTTGTTTCCAGAAACAGTTTTATCCAATTCTGCCTTTTCTGAGAGTCTTGGCATATCATCTGTTTTATTTGTGCCTTCTTTAATTTCACTAGAAGTATCATTATCCTCCATTTCCTCCCTTTCTGGTAGTTTTACCTTAGATTTAACATCCTTTAGTTTATCATACTTAGCTTTATCATCCTTATGTTTATCACCATTAGATTTATCAACACAAACATCCCTGTCATTCACACATTTTTGGGGGGCAGATTCCAATCCGTCTACATCATCAATGCCAGGCTCAGATTCGTTCGTCTTTTTATCCTTATCATTAATTTTATCTATAGAACTATCTTTTTCTTTTTCATCAGATTGGTCCACACTGGAATTTCCATCTTCATTAGAATTATAAGAAGCCTTTTTACTGTTGCTATCTTCCCTGGATTGTTCTTGTTTTTTTTCCGATTCAACTTTTTTAGCTTCAATAACTTTTTCTTTCTCAGGTTCTTTTTGTTTTTCGAGGGCTTCTTGTTTTTCCTTCTCTAATACTTCCTTAAGAATTTCCAATGATTTGTCAGCAGGAGTTTTATCATTTTCCAACATTTTGACAAAGCAATGTGTTAGTTTATGCTTAGTTTCATCCCTCTGTATCTGAGTGGCTGTTCGAGCTTTAGGAACTTTGTAGATAATTTGTTTTGGATCTTTTGTTTCTTCTAGGATTTCTTCAACTTCATCCTCTGTAATTATAGCAATAGAGGATAATCATTAGATTCAGTGTAAGGTCGATTTACAATTCATTGTGTGAACAACAAAAGCTATATTTGTGTGAAAATATAACTTTTGTAGTTCATGAAACACAATAAATATTGATCTTACTCCAAAAACAAAAAAGGGCAAAATGTGATTGAACATTTTAGGACAAATTTGACACCGATGCACAAAAATTCACAAAAGCATTACTTTTCTTTGGAGTTTTGACCTTCAACCTCTAAATGTGACATTGGAGGATGGTTATCTGAGGTGTGAGATGTTAAATTTTTCAAAGTGACGAAGTTTGAAGATGGGTATACAAGGATTTTACAATAAGCATCTGTTTATGACGATAATTAAAGCTACCCAGTTATTTCAGAATTTAAGCATGAGTTTATGAGGTGTTTGTCTAGAATTTAATTAAGAGATGAAAAGAATATTTTTTCATGGAATATCAAACAGTATAAAGCTTAAAACCCAATTACACTGCATGATTATGCAAAATGGATTCACACATGATTCATAAACTAAGTATAATTTGAATTTGAGATTCATACCCGCATGAATTGAAAAAAATTCTAAATTTTTCATCATTCAATAGTAAATGGCACTTTCAGAATTTTAAATCGGTTTCCATAAGGAACTACTTATGTGTTGAACCGTACAATATAGCTGCGATCTCATATTTTTTCATGTAGTTTGAATGAGTTGGATTTTTGGACCTGAATATACGAGATCTTGTTACCCAAGATGATTACTGTCCATATATTTGTTTTATCAACTAAATATAAAGGTGGATCTAGAATTTCTGTATAGGGGGTTCCAAAATACAAATCAGACATGGTTTTAAGCGACGAAGGTGTTGCAAGTTTGTGAGTAAATAGCCAGGACTCTCTGATGTAAGTCTGTAGGACCAACTGGCAATTAACTTCAGAAAAGAATTGAAGACTGTTTCTGAATTTGATCTCAAAAAGGTAAAGCTTGTACAACAGTTGGGTAACAGGCAATGATTCATGACTTGGGTACGGACATTACCCTACCCTTTACTTGAGCTCATACAAGCTCTAGAGGTATGAATAACATTTCAGATTGATCAGAAAGCTTGTTGTTGATAGACAAAACCAAAATGTAACCTGGATAAAAATCTGGGTAAAACTGCATTTATATCAAGGTGCTAAGGGCACTGTATGCCTTAATTTTGGGTCAGAATTCATTTTGAAAATATAATTTCTATAATTTCTGGTTTAACTAGAATTGTCGCAGAGCCGACTTATACCCCCCACCAGCTCTTAGTCAAAATATAAGTGCTATTAGTGCAGGATGTGTTTGTAACAAATATTGAAGTCATATGTAGAAAAGGTCTATTGATGAACAGATGGACAGACAGAGAGACATGATGAAACTAATATACCCCCCTCTACTTCGTAGGTAGAGGTATAAAAAGGAAAATCACAGAATAAAGACTAAGATCAGCCTGCACATATGCAGGCTGGTCTTTTTCTATCCCTGCAAAAGAAAGAATATTCCAGGTTTAGTATGACATGAGTAAAGTTAAAATAAACAAACCTGTAATCTTGAGAAGGTCTTTAGAAAATAGCAGTTTATCTGACGGTGCAGGAGAAGTTTCAGTGAACTCAGTGTCTTCAATAGTATCTTCATTGTAAGTTTGAAGGAAATCTATAAAATCTTTCAGCTCATCAGGATCACTGTGAAACACAAAAAAAAATTGTAACAGACGTTTCTACAGATAGAGGGGGTATTTTGGATTTCAAATTAAATGTGACCTATCACACCAAAAGGGAACATCTGGGAAATCTTAAAAGTGAATATTTGAATAAGAAATTTGGTCTAGCATAGGTCAACCAGAAAAGTAGATTCAGAAAATTATCAAAGTGTGAAAAGTTTAAACCCTAGTCAGTCTCTGCAATCCATACAGTCTAACAAGGGTTGACATTTTACGCACTTCCCAGATGGTCCCTTTTTGTTTGACAGGTCACAAATGATCTCAATCATATTTGCAAAAAATCCTATATTGTTGATACTCATAATCATTGGAATCGTCTCATTTCAGAGGGAGATGACCTAAACTAGAGCTGCTTGAGTGGGTGATTCGCTTCACAGGCTTGAATCTACTGATTTGATTAAACAAAAATTTAAGTGTCTTCAGTTTTCAGTCACCTGCTGAAATATTCCTGCAAAGAAAATTTCACAATCAATTAAAAACATATAGAATTTGACTTGGCTCTTTAAAAATTTTCTCCTAAGAAACTACTGGATGAATTGATACCAACCTTCAGGAATGATACTTGGGTGACCCTCTTTCAAAGTTGTTCAAGGATTTTTGATCAAATGAAAAATAAGGGGTGGCTAATTTCTATATAATTTCAGCAAAATTGGTCCAAAACTGTGGGAGGAGAAGAGGACACAAAATTATGTCTACGGACGGACAGACAACCTGATTCCAGTATACCCCCCCATAACTTCGTTGTGGGGGGTATAATGATGGATATCAACCAAATTTCATTGGAATGATCCTTGAGTAACTTGACATCCTTTTATCAGTCAACAAAAATAATTGTGATCAGATGAAAAATATAAGGAGAGTTCAGAAAGTTTTGAGACTGTGCTTATATCTTTTGAAGTATAAGGCAACAAATAACGAAACCTAGTTTAACATAAGGTAGAACGCCCTTCATCTAACAAGCTGCTGATAAAGTCCTTAAAAAAAAAGGTACCATTACAAAATTAAACCTATTGTGACATGCTAGTTGAGCATTACAGAACTCTTTAAAATTTCAGTATTGCGTGTTTAAATGTTAGTAGAGAGTCAACCATTGCTTTGATCTAGACCAAATTTTCTGTGCTTACTTATTATATTGTCGATTTTCTGCTAAAACCTTGTAACTACAGTTTTATACAAACTGTAGTTACGAGCTTTTAGCAGAACACTGATGATATATTGTTTTTGATCACATGCAAAATCTTGAATAATTTGGTGTTGTAGTTTTGGTTTTAAAACTTTCGGAACACCCCTCGTATATCTTATTGGCACTGACAGACGCACAATGGACGCACAATGGACACATCGCATGGCAACAGCACCATGACAACAGCCCCAGAAGCCTTCAGCCAGTGAAGCTAAAAAGAAAGAGGGTATCTCCTTTGGTCATGGGCAGTGATTGTTTAAAGGTCATGATTCTAGGTCAGTTTGCTTGTCTGTAAGAGCCTGGAAACAAAAAGAGTTCAGATGGACGGAAGGCTGGGCGGACAGGCAGACATGATGAAAACTAGAATTGTCACAGAGCGGACTTATACCCCCACAAGCACTTTGTCAAAATGCAAGTGCTATTAGTGCGGGATGTGATTGTAACAGATATTGAGGTCATATGCAGCATTTGCATAAAGTTTCATGATTGTAGGTCGCTTGGTTCTTGAACTAGAGTCAGGAAACGAAAATTGAACAAAAATTGATTGTGATCTTGACCTTTGACCTATGTGACCCTAAAACAATAGGGCACTTCCTTGAGTCAAAAACAACATTTGCATAAAGTTTCATGATTGTAGGTCGCTTTTTTTTTTGAGTTAGAGTCCGGAAACGAAAATTATACAAAAATTGACTGTGACCTTGACCTTTGACCTATGTGACCCAAAAACTAAAGGGCACTTCCTTGGTTTGATGATTCTAGGTCGTTTGTTTTCTGAGTTAGAGTCCATAAAAAACGAAAATTGAACAAAAATTGACTTTGACCTTGACCTTTGACCTATATGACCCCAAAACAATAGGGCACTTTCTTGGGTCATAAGCAACATTTGCATAAAGTTTCATGATCCTAGGTCACTTGGGGCTCAAGTCCGGAAACGAAAATTGAATATAAATTGACTGTGACCTTGACCTTTGACCATAAAATAAAAGGGCACTTCCTTGGGTCATAAGGAACATTTGTATACAGTTTCATGATTGTAGAACACTTGGTTCTTGAGTTAGAGTCCAGAAACGAAAAGGTCTACGGACAGACGAATGGACAGACAGATTGATGGATGGATGGACAGACAGACATGGTGAAACCAATTTACCCCCCTCTATTTCGTAGGTGGGGGTATAATAATGTTGATTTAGCATGACTTTAATTGTTGTGTAACCCCTATGAATTTGAGTTTAAAAGGAAATCAGTAAATAGAATCATTGTTACAGAATAATTCCAACAAGTACCGTATAACCTAGAGTCTAACAAACCTTACTTTATTCATTTTTTGTTTTGAAGGCCATTCTCTAAATTATTCGATGTTTTTACCTACCTACAAACAAGTGTCCATGTTTCTTTGTTATTAATAACATCCCTCACACCCCTATACAGTCTGACATTACCAACTTTGTCCTACAGAAAAAAGTACAGGTTATTTACAGCAAACTGTCAATCAGATTGAAATTATGTATGCAAATGAGTGTGTCTGCAGATACTAATTAGAAAACTTCACTTTGGTTCTAAACTGGAAACTATATTTGCCTACACTTGCAGCTTGAAAGCTCAAACAATGAAACTAAAAATGGTGCAAAAATGTTAGTGATCACGTCACTTTGCATTCGTCTGGACTTTCCCTTCCTGATGATCTGTTGATCAAAGCGCATGTATAAAATGAATAAGCTAAACTTCGAAAACCAGCGATCATAATGTCGTAACTACAGATTCATTTTATTATATTTACGACATTTCACTCGCTTAGACAACACACCCAGCAATAGAAAATCAGGTAAATATTCTGATGTCCACTTTAAATCAATGCACACACAGGTGTTATTATTAAGATGCATGAATCTAGGCGAAAAGAGCATATACATCTAATTGACCACAGAAGTATAATAATGGGGAAAATGCAAAACTATTACGAGTATTACAACTAGTTTTGCACCAGACCCCTTGATCTGATATACCACTTACTGTCATTACCAATACATGCGACCCTGTCTATCTGAAATTACACTTACTGTCATGTACCAATACATGCGACCCTGTCTATCTGAAATTACACTTACTGTACTGTACCAATACATGCGACCCTGTCTATCTGAAAATACACTTACTGTCATTACCAATACATGCAACCCTGTCTATCTGAAATTACACTTACTGTACTGTACCAATACATGCGACCCTGTCTATCTGAAAATACACTTACTGTCATTACCAATACATGCGACCCTGTCTATCTGAAATTACACTTACTGTCATGTACCAATACATGCGACCCTGTCTATCTGATAATACACTTACTGTTATGTACCAATACATGCGACCCTGTCTATCTGAAATTACACTTACTGTCATGTACCAATACATGCGACCCTGTCTATCTGATAATACACTTACTGTCATTACCAATACATGCGACCCTGTCTATCTGATATACCACTTCCTGTCATGTACCAATACATGCGACCCTGTCTATCTGAAATTACACTTACTGTCATGTACCAATACATGCGACCCTGTCTATCTAATAATACACTTACTGTTATGTACCAATACATGCGACCCTGTCTATCTGATATACCACTTCCTGTCATGTACCAATACATGCGACCCTGTCTATCTGAAATTACACTTACTGTCATGTACCAATACATGCGACCCTGTCTATCTGATAATACACTTACTGTTATGTACCAATACATGCGACCCTGTCTATCTGAAATTACACTTACTGTTATGTACCAATACATACGACCCTGTCTATCTGAAATTACACTTACTGTCATGTACCAATACATGCGACCCTGTCTATCTGAAATTACACTTCCTGTCATGTACCAATACATGCGACCCTGTCTATCTGATAATACACTTACTGTCATGTACCAATACATGCGACCCTGTCTATCTGATATACCACTTCCTGTCATGTACCAATACATGCGACCCTGTCTATCTGAAATTACACTTACTGTCATGTACCAATACATGCGACCCTGTCTATCTGATAATACACTTACTGTTATGTACCAATACATGCGACCCTGTCTATCTGATAATACACTTACTGTCATGTACCAATACATGCAACCCTGTCTATCTGAAATTACACTTACTGTTATGTACCAATACATGCAACCCTGTCTATCTGAAATAACACTTACTGTCATGTACCAATACATACGACCCTGTCTATCTGAAAATACACTTACTGTTATGTACCAATACATACGACCCTGTCTATCTGAAATTACACTTACTGTTATGTACCAATACATACAACCCTGTCTATCTGAAAATACACTTACTGTCATGTACCAATACATACAACCCTGTCTATCTGAAAATACACTTACTGTTATGTACCAATACATGCGACCCTGTCTATCTGATAATACACTTACTGTTATGTACCAATACATGCGACCCTGTCTATCTGAAATTACACTTACTGTTATGTACCAATACATGCGACCCTGTTTATCTGAATTTACACTTACTGTTATGTACCAATACATGCGACCCTGTCTATCTGATAAACTACTTACTGTCATGTACCAATACATGCGACCCTGTCTATCTGATCCAGCAGGCATGTGACGTATAACATCTCCATCAATTTCATTCCGGAGAAGCTCATTGACCTTTACATTGAAACTGTTGTTGTATTCAAACTGGTCCTCACACAGATTCTGGAAATGGAAAACTTTTACTGTAAATCAATAGGCATTAAGTTTCTAGTTAAATAATATTTAATATAAGGGGTATGTGTTTTTTTTTTCCCTCCCAAATTCCTTGGGCCAGGCTAAAAATCAAGGGACCATTGGCCACTGTACCCCTGCTAGTCTTTTTCTGCTTAGTGTACATTGAAAGTTCAGAGTATTTATCTTGATTCCTGATTTAGTCACTTATCATGCTCTGTCATTAGAAACCATTTATCTAATAAAAGAGCAACGCTCCGTTGCAGGTGCTGGATTATGCAATACATCTAAGTCAATTGACTCAAAGAAGGGGCATAACTGTTACAAAGATGCTTCAAGAGTTATAACCCTTTAAAGTCTGGATAGCTCTTGAGATGGTGAACATACATGCCAAGTTTCATGAAGATAATTTCGATAACAACAAGACCTGGGTTCAATTACAATTATAATTTGATTAATTTCAAGTAATTGTAAATAATTAGTAAATGAGTTCAAAATCAATTACATTAATTGTAATTAATTAATCAAAGGGGCCAATATTGCAAAAAAAATGGCAATTATTTTAAATTATTTCAATTACTCACTATACAACATAGAGATCCAGTTAATGCAGATTTTTACAGAACAATGCAGGCTTCAAGGATTTTTGGCAAAAAAATGTAACACTTTCACTCTATCCAATTTCTAACAAGTGCTATTTTCACACCTTTGGATCATATCAACCTTTGGGTGTTGATAGATAGGGCTAAATAACAAATAATGGCCTATCCTAACTAGGTGTTAATTCTTTATTGTTATCATGTGGGGAAATTCTTGCTTGCTTTAAAAGGAAAAAAATCTAAATAGTTTTGAAAGTTAGAAGTGCTTATTAGTAACTAAGAACCTTCAGAACTTAAAGTCTTTTTCTCCAAACAAGTCTTCTTGTTGTGGGGAAATTTAAGAAGCATTTATAAAACAGAGTATAATTCTTACTTGCCAATAAATGTGAATGATAGGAATTAATCCTTTGTCGCATGATATTATTTACCATACTATAGTTTTTCGACTGAAATTTTAAATGGCAAGTAATTGAATATAATTAATTACCTTACTGAAAATAACAGTAATTAATCAATTACTTTTGTGAAAAGTGAGTATTTATAATTGTAATTTAATTTAGAGATTTTACCTTTTATCTTACAACTTTCTGTAGAATAGTTCAAATATTTAAAACTTGTAGAAGACTTCTGTTTAAGATATAAGTCACATTGGTAGAAATAAATTGAGAACCTATGCACTTTTTAAAACTAATTTCGAAACTGAAGAATATTGTAGAGTAATTTTACCTTTTAAACATCGCTCAGCTATGAGTAAATTTAGATGTGGTGTGGCTCCTTTAAGAATTGAAACAGGAAGGTATGAAAATCTTGAATTGGTAGACCGGAAGTGTCCGTTTTGTAACACTTTGGAAGATGAATGTCATGTTTTGTTTCATTGTAAAAATTATGAAGAATTCCGTCATGATCTTTAAAATAAAGCATCTTTTGAACATCAAAATTTCAAGAACATGAACGATATAGAGAAGATAAAAATACTATTTACCAACCATAATTTGATTAGAATAACAGCCAAAACCTGCTTTTCAATTTTAAATAAAAGATCTTTGCTTTTGTGTAAATAACTTTTATTTTTAACAAGTTCCCAAGTGATATATTTTTTAACGTATATTACCAAGAACCAGGTGCTAATTATGTATACTGTCAGTGTGAAAGGGTTAATTGCATTTTTCTTTTTCATTATAATTTAAACAAACCACAAATTTCCCGTCACATATAAACGTTTTTTCTACATTTATGAAATAAGACGAAAACAGCTGTACCATTGGCAACTGGTTCTTACTCTATCTTCTTTTGTGTAGCAAGTGTTTTACTGTTAGTATTGTTTTAATCATGTAAGTCTCTTATAATTCTAAATGTGAATGGTCATGTACTTTTTAATGTTTGTATAAATGTTTGTAAATGATATACATGAATGAGACTATAATAAAGATATATATACATATAGTAAATCTGCTGATTGCTATAAAATCAAAGTGTCAAATGTTACTTCCAATTTAATAACTGGGGGAAATTGTGATTTCAAATGCTCAAAAGGATTTATCACCTATACACCTCCATTTCTCGGTATTGCAGTCATGCATAATAAAGAAAGATTGATTTTGGAAAGGTGTTGTTCCCACTAGAAGTCTCTAATGGCGGGGTTATAATGGTGCCAACAATGTACTTTATAGCAAGACCTCACTATGAAGTGTGAAAAATATGCATGGGGCCATTAAAATATGTGTGGTATCCGATATCTGGCTAAAGCCGATCTAGCTTTATCTGATAACAAGAGCAACGCTGGGCGTGGCATTATACGCCCAAAGCTCAGAAATAAATGGGTGATGTTTTGAACTTTTTATTGATCCTTAGGATGTATTTTCTAGCAAACACTCTAGTATATTGTATTAATTATGATGATAGTGTTTGTTTTGTTTTCCTATTTGTCTTTGGGAAAATGTTTTCTTAGGCAATTAAAGAACTGTGGATTACTTATGGATATCATCACTATTCTTCAAGAAATTATATGTACCAGAGTACTACTAAAATATTCACAAATTCAATAAGACTGAGATAATGTAATCAAACACCCTAGCTATGAGTTCTACATACATGTGAAGTTTCAACATCGCAGTCCTTGTTTTTTGAAAGTTATGGACCGGACATGAATTTGCAAACTGAATCAAACAAAGGGCAATAACTCAATAAGTATAAATGGTAGAGTTATGGTTATTGCACTCTGCACATCCTAGCTCTGAAATCTATACACCTGTGAAGTTTCAAGACCATAGGCCTTATTGTTTCAAAGTTATGAACCGGACATGAATTTGCTAACTGAATCAAACAAAGGGCAAAAACTCAAAAATTACAAATGGTAGAGTTGTGGTTCTTGTGCTCTGCACACCCTAGCTATGAGATCTATACACCTGTGAGTTTCAAGACTATAGGCCTTATAGTTTCACAGTTATGGACCGGACGCGAATGTGCTAACGGACAGACAGACAGACAGATGATGCAGATGATAACATACGACCCTTCAGGCGTATAAAAGTATAAGGAAATAAGCAGAGAAATGAAAAGTACTTGTTGTAAGTGTTACCTCTTCTAACCAATTTCATTGAGTGGACTAACTACATTCTACAATCAATCAATCTTCTTTCTGTCTTTCTTTTTTTTTTTAATTGTTTTTGACAAGATAAGAAGATTTTCAATTGTTACCTTGAGTATTCGAAGCTTGGCAGCCACTGGTATATCTTCATATCCTGATTCTACTATCAATTTGTCATCTCTCTCTGCAAAATCCTTACAAAACTGGAAAAGATACCATGTGTTGTTTTTCATGACTACTTAAGACAGAAATCCTTTATTAGCATAGGTTTTTTTTAGTATATCATGCACAAATTTGGCCCAGTTCCCTATGTCAACATTTCTGGGGTTGTGTGGGTTCTTGGTGAAGGTTGGGAATCCTTGCTTTAAATATAGGGTGTTCTTTTAGCTTTCATCTCAAAAATCTATAGACATTTAAGAATTGTCAAAAGTAATCAAATTATTGGAGAGATATCAACCTTTGGGACTTACCGGTACCTTCTTGAAAGAATTTATGACTGTCTTCAATTCTCTGATGAAGATGAGCCCAAGAGGGTCCATGGGACTCACATCAGAGAGATTTCAGAGCCCTAGCTACTAATTTGTGAGTCTGTGACTCAAAAAACCTGCTTCCTTTTAGACCCTGTCAGAATAAGCCAATGACATTGTATATTGACCTTGTCCAGTTGCCTAGAGACTCGTACAATCTGAGAACAAGTCTTCCGCTTAGTGATTCACAAGCATTTGAAAAGAGTTTTACATAAATATTTAAGCTAAATAATGAGACCTTATTTTCTAAATAGTATTCAAACAACAAACTTGACTCCTCTCTAGTTTGATTTGGGACTATTCATGTTATTGAAGTACTGGTAGGTATAGTAAAATGTCAGCCTGCACAAACTTGCAGTCTGATCGTAGACTGCACTATCATTTTGTAATTTTTAAACAAAGGTTTATTTATATAATTGTTGTCAAAAGACACAATAACAGCTTTCAGTAATTATAATGTAAGCCCTTTGATTTTTAATGCAATTCTTGTTGATAACTTGATTGAACATGAAATGCATTTTTAAAAACACTTGGAGCATAAAAATCTACATACAATTTCAGTTTATCATTTTTAGAGGTCAAAACTCACAAATATTGACAAGCCTTTTAAAAGGCCTAATATCTACCTAAAGACACTTTATTGCCATATTATTGCATAAAATGTACATTTTCAGGTCATTATAGGAATATGTTACCCAACAAACCCAGGGTGTTAACAAGAGAAAATGAAAATTCACATGCTGTTAATTCTGGCATTTTTTTTACTAAAATATTCTCCCTCTGGGCCAATTTACTTTATCAGTCTCCATGTCTAGCATTGATATAAGACATGAATAAAGATGTTAATCTGATTCCTGTGTTGATATTGTGACATCATAAATTTACCAACCATTGTCTGTATAAACAAAAGTACAGTTCAATGCATATCATCATTTTTCCTGCACATTAGTGGGTTTGGAGCTAGTTTAAATTAAAGTCTTCTTCTGATGCATTTTGAAATCTCTATTTGAAGTATTTAATAAATACTATTGCCGTTCCTTTTATGCAACAAAAGCGTCAATTTACATTTTTTCGAGGGTTAACATTTGCAGAGACCCTCAAAATGCTTAAACACCCTTGTGCTTTGAAACAGGCGTGTAACTATTGTTCTGGTCTCAGAAAGAATTTATGCGCTCAAATACTTGAATTAAGCCTTTGCTGTTTAATCCCTGCTTTTTACGTGCCTGTGATTTTATGATTGAGAAAACATTGTGAAAAAACAAGAAATTGCTTCTGACAAGCAATTTCTTCTTTTTCCACACTATTTTCTACCCTACTGAATGGTTATTTTTCAAATTAAATCCACTTTAAATTTTTGTCTGCAAAACCTTTGAATTTGGACAGGTCCAAAATTTTGTAAAACAGGAAAGGGTTAATTCTATATTGATATTTACCTTAATCAGGCCCTTTTCCCATTGTTCTGGTTTGGTTCTGTTTCCAATGCCAGCCAACAGCTTCAGCTGAAACTTTATAAATGTGTCGTTTTCATCAACTGAAAAATAAAATACTATCAGGTAAAAAATACATAAAAAAAAAAAAACGAGTAAAAAGCTGCTTGTCCACCCATTTAGATCGGAAAAGAGATACAAGAAAGCCCTCTTTGTCAAAATTTATAGCTGTAGTCTCACATATTTGAGCATCTTTAGCTGGCAATTTCACCCATGCACATTAAAGCAATTACATTTTGACCAAACAAACAAAATTGAAAGTAGCATGAACATAATTGTCACATGTTCCAGTTTGAAGAAAAAGACTTGTGACTAGTAAGGGGGCAAGGTACCATGAGGTGTAAATTGATCAAAAATGTTCCCTGTAATCAAGCATCTTAGAATTTTATATCCTGAAATCTGGGTCATAGTACGCACAACATGATCGAGTGAGGGTAGGGACGATTTAGTAGTCAGAATAGAGGTCATGTTGCAATCACAATAGGGATGTAAAAACTCATGTAGGGGTAAATAAATCTAAAGTAAATAAGGGCTGAAAAGACAAGCTTAAATGGGATTCTAACTTCTGAGGCCAATTAAGTGAATAAGGGTAGAAAAGATGTACCTGACATGGGATTCAAACCCATGACCCCTAGAAAACTAGTACTGTGTTCTACCAACTGAGCAAACCGGGCACAAGGTCATGAGTCTACCCACTGTCCATCACTACTACATATCAATAATTGACTAGTCTACTTATTTCACTTTTCTGAATTTAACAATCATGGCAGGAAGGGAATTATTCAAATCAGCCAGGGATCTGCCCAGGAATCAAATCAGTGGGGCCAAATGGCCCATTGGGTTTGGAAAAAGTGGGCCATTTCAGAAATTGTTGGGCCTTAACAATATTTACAATAAACAAAAGGTTAGCCAACCAGCATTGTGTCACAATTGAAAGATAAGTAAGCCTACTGGACTATTTAGGCTTTTTAACCTTTTTCTTTACTTGCAGCCCAACACATAAGCATACTGATCTGTTGTGTTTACAAGCACCAGATGTAAATGAGTTTCATTTTTAAGACACATTGGTCATTGGCAGTTAAATAAATATATTTAAAATAATTATACTTCAAAATAATGAAAATAATTCTTATTGACTAAAAATAACATTTAGGCTTTGGTTATAATTTGGTTGAGTTGCCAGTGGGCCATGTTGACAGGTCACAATAATGTTCACCTTATTTCTCTTAGTTACCTAACCAGTTACACTAATCAAATCTTGGTGTAATCAAAAAAACAAGGGCCGGCCTCTTTCTTTTCTCTGATTGGCCGAAATATTCAATTCCAGGTTTTCGACCATTCGCATAGCAACTTTTTACCAAGACGGATTTCTTGAGAATCTGCGACATTGGATGTTAATGAAGCATTACCAGGGCTTTGAGAACTTGATCCGGGTTAAGAAGAACCAACTTCAGCATAAACTCTCTGTTTTGGTCAATGTCCATGTGATAAAGACAAAAATAGTCCTATGACACATTTAGTTTAGCCCATTTCTCAGAAACATGTAAACACAGAATGGTCCCCGACTAATTCTTAATTTCCCATAACAAACTGTCAATTTAACGCGGGGTACCATATAGATTTTTTTTATTTTGGAGTATTCTAAATGGCTACAAGAATATAACGGAAGTCGTCTTTGTGCCTACGCTGTATGTAAAAATTCAGCGCGCTGTTTGGCCCATAAGTTTAATTTTTTCTACTCCGTCTGCAATCTATTGCGGCATTCGCACAATTGCGCAGCCAGGGCAGAACTCTGATCAGCCCCTCGACAATCTGACCCCAAGTCAAATCGGACCCAAATCTGTCAAACCGGCCCTTAAAGAAAGTCAAACTGGCCCCTACATTCAAATTAACTGTCAAACCTGCCCAAAATTAGTCAAAACTGGCGCCCATGTTTTTTTTAAACCTATTTATTTTACATTGATTGGGAAACAAGTTCTTACAGCTTATATTAATCCCTCTCGATTCTGCTTACTGGAAAATTCACCAGTACTTGCCCTGAATGAGTGGGCCAATCAAGGAACCAAAAGCCATAGCCACTCCTGGGAATCGAACTCAGGACATTTGGGTCAAGAGGCCAATGCTCTACCTCTAGACAGCGGACACCTACTTATTTTTTTATATTTTCAAAGATACATAAATTGCATGATAATGATTGATAATAATTGATAAATTTACAATTTATTAAAACTAGAAAGCCATGAATGGCTTGAGTCGCTCCACAGGCTTGAAATTCTTGTAATAGAAGATCTAAGTTTTGACTAGATTTTTAGATATTTTGGGTTCTAAGGATGTTGAAATGATTTTCAAAGTTTCCACAATTTAACATAAAGAGAAATGACCTATGCCAATAAAAAACATATTTTTCATCCAATGACAATAATTTTTGGCTGCATGATATCACCCAAGGATCATACTAATGAAGTTTGATTGATATCCATCAGTTACATTCTGAGAAAATTATTTTCAAAGTCTCCACTATATAACATATATCGAAATGACCTCCGCCCATAAAATACAAATTTTTAATCTGATCACAATGAGAAAATGATTTTCAAAGTTTCCACTATATAAAATATAGGGAAATGACCTCCGCCAATAATATATATATTTTTCATCAGATCACAATAATTTTTTGTAGACTGATTAAGGGTCACCAAAGGATCATTCTTGTAAAATTTGGTTGATATCTATAAATTAGATTCTGAGAAAATGATTTTCAAAGTTTCCACTATATAACATATAGAGAAATGACCTTCGCCCATTTAATATATATTTTTCATCCGATCACAATATTTTTTGGTAGACTGATAAAGAGTCACCCAAGGATCATTCATGTAAAATTTAATTGGTATCCATTAATAAGAACCTGAGAAAAGTCACTTTTTACCATATTTGGAAATTAGCCATGCCCATTAAATCAATGTTTTTCATTGGATCAAAATTTTTTGGACAACTTTGAAAGAGGGTCACCCAAGGATCATTCCTGTGAAGTTTGGTTGAAATTCATCCAGTAGTTTCTGAGGAGAAGATTTTTAAAGAAAAAGTTTACGACCGTACGCACGGACGCACACAACGCCATGACAATAGCCCCAGTGGCTTTCAGCCAGTGGAGCTAAAAAAAATCGATTCAGCTTTCCAAAGGTCTTATGAATGAAGTAAGGAAAACAAAGCCTGGTTACCTTCCATTTTCCATGAAAGGCTTTGTAATGGGAATCAATGGGATACCACCCCAATCAAAGTGAGCCAAGTTATTTCTGGCGGGTATTGTGAGAGTATCTCTCAGACAGCTGCTACCAGTTCTAGACTTATCCCATTATAGACCATCAAAAATGCCTAGAATAGCTATTCTGATAGTTAAAAGTGAGACAAGTCTACGCCGACCCGAAACGTGACTGGAACTCTTAACCAAATAATATCATAAATGCAAAAAACCTAGAGAAATTAAAAATGAACTCAAACTACTAGAAACACGGTACTTAACACCATAAAAGCGCACACACCCTGATAATTTTTACTCACCCCTAAGTGAGTCCTTTTCGGGTAACAAACAGATACAGATTCTGAAGATGTGTTTAGACAAAAATCATTATTTCACCAGGGCATATCATTTATATTATAACAAATCCAATTATTATGAATCCAAGTTTTTTTTAAACGCTCCCTACTCAAAATTCTATTGCCGCCATTTCTCTATAAATCCATTCTCTGTGACTTCATCAATCATTCGAGCTAGCCATGAGCAGTTAATTAGGTCACATCCTCACTGCAGCAACTTAACTCATTGTAAGGCATATCTAAGATAACTTCAAGGATACCTCCGAAAAATCAGCCATGAGTGCTTAGATTCGCAGAAAATTCTTTCAGTGGACAGAAATACTCAATCATAATGCACCTTCAAATGACCTATTTCTCCACTTTTCACAGATGCATTTACTAGTAAGAATGTAAACATCCTGTTAAACTTTTGTTCGATTACATATTAATGTATCACACCCTGAATATGGTACTCAAATGGTTCGGAAGTTAAAGTAGAAAAGAACTGAGATATAGAATCAGGGATACCCGGTTCACATTAAAGACGGCAAGGAAACCCTTCTAAATTGTAAGTCTGTTATGTAGACAACAACTTCTTATTTTCAAATAATTTGTTTTAAATGAATATTGCTTCTTAACTGTAAAAATGGTCAGTTGGTGAGGATTGGTACATGGCGATAATTTGTTTCCAGCCAGTTAAACTTTGGGGCTTGTATTTTGGGCTGGTTTGACTGATGGAAAATTGAAATTGGGGCCAGTTTGACCAATTTGGGGCCGGTTTGACCAGGAGCCAGTCTCACTGTAAAGTGTCAGGGATGACAGAAGTATATAAAATGTATAAGGGGAAGATCAAATATGTTTCCTAAGCTTTCCTTCAGATCTAACTGTTTTGTCGCGAATTTCCCAAGCAAAAAGTTCACACTTCAGCAGGGAAAATTTAAAATGAGAGGTATTAAAGGAAGAGAATTTGGGACAGAAAACGGCCTTCCTCAAGGTTCAGTGTTATCACCCCTATTGTTCAGTCTTTTCATATCAGACTGTTATGACAATGTCAAAAGTGAGAAAGTTAAATTTGCAGACGACGGAACAATATGGTCAACAGGGAATAACTTAAAAAGCATGATGGAAAATCTCAAAGTTGATTTTGTCAAAGTTATGAAATGGGCCAAGAAGTGGCGAATGAAATTAAGCATAGCTAAAACAGAGTTCTGTGTGTTTTCCCTAGACAATCAAGTACTAGAAGAGGCAAGACAGTCTCAGTTAAATTTTGAAGGTCAAACAGTTAAATACAACCCAAAGCCAAAATTGTTGGGTGTAATATTGGATGAGAAGCTGAAATTCGATTCTCATATTGAGATGGTTGAATGCAAAGCATTGCGATCCTTGAATTCCCTTAGAAAAGTTAAAGAGACAGAGGTGATAAGCCCAAGTTGTATGTTGCAATTGTACAAAGTATTAATTCTTCCCCAACTGGAATATGCAGCTCCGGTATGGCAGAAAGGTGATTGTAGTGGTTTAGATAAAGTCCAAAGGAAAGGGCTGGCAATGTGTTTAGGGATTCCTGGAACTGCTGGGCTTGAGGCATTGGAAGTTGAGGCTGGTGTTAAGCCTTTAGAGTTACGAAGAGAAGAGTTGGCAGTGAGACAAGCAGCTAGGATCATGACAAAAAATGATGAATTGTGTATCAAGAGAAGTTGGGATAGATTTGTGGACACAGATCAAGTTGAGAGGAAAGTATCACCTTTTGGAAAAATGAGTTTACAAGTGGCAGATATGGTGTCCAATACCGGAATTCCAATACATTGCCTTGAGAAAGAATGTACTTATATAGATTCATTACAACCTGGCAGAAGAAGACCAGAGTATTGGCAAAATCTTGGCTCGTCCAAATTGAGATCAAAGGAGCAAAAATCTTTATCAAGGGAAGTAATTGGTAATATTTTAGAAGAGTGTAGTGAGAAAACAGCAATCGCATTCACAGATGGGTCTTGTCTCGGGAACCCTGGACCATGCGGAGCAGGAGTATGTATTTTTCGACCAGGCCTTACAGAGCCTATTTTACAAAAGCACCCGGTCAGTTCTTTTGGATCAATTCTTTTAGGTGAGGTTGTAGCAATTAAATTAGCCATTAAACATATTCAGACCAGAACAACAGAAACAGACCTAAGAAGTATTGAAAAACTACATATATTCACAGACAGTCAGTGTGCAATTGGACATTTGGTATTGGGTTGGGAGCCACGATCACACATATCTACAATAAATGAAGTTAAACAAGATATACAGAAATTGGAACAAAAAGGTGTGAAGGTGGAAATTTCCTGGTCTCCAGGACACTCAGATATAAATGGTAATGAATTAGCGGATAGATTGGCCAAAGAGGTAGCGGAGGAAGCTAAGGAAATGGAGATGAACGATCTACCACCAGCAATCACTATGGGAGACATAAAGACAGCTGCCAGGGAATCAGGCATGAAAAAATGGCAAGATATGTGGGACAGGTCAGAAAGAGGAAGAAACCTTTATAACCACAGACCATTGGTAAACTATAAGATGAAACATCACTATGAAACAATAAAAGGAGAAACCATTGTGTCACAGTTGAGGACAGGGTATGTAAGATTGAAAGAATATCTACATAAATGCAATATACAGCAGGACAATTTGTGCCAGTGTGGGAAGATAGAATCTGTGAGACATTATTTAATTGAATGTGATTTGTATGAAAATGAACGGGAACAGATGAGGAAGAAGTTACACGAAATATGTGGCATTATTCATTTGGATATGAATATACTGCTTGATGCCAGAGAGGACGATGAGTTCGGGACTTGGAGAAGTGTAATTCTGTCAGGGTTGGAGACATTCGTGGTGCAGTCTAACCGATTTTCTGCACCAAATTCCAACTAAAATGCGCACCACCATTATACCGTGAGTAAGTACACGCGTAAGAATAAATTAAAGAAGTACAAGACTATACCAGTGAGGATATATGGCTGTTTGGCCGAATACAGACAATACAGACAATACGAAAATTTGTTACGAGACCATATGCGATACTTACCATCTTTGTTTAAAATGAAAGTGTCAAGGTTCTCAATAGATAGTTCTAATGGGTTTTGAACTATACAATGTCCAAACAGTTCAAGGAAAGATACCACTACTGCATAATTTGGATCCAGTTTGTGGTCAGCGGACTCTACCGCCGACATTTTTGATGGCGCGTTTGGTTGGAAGCAACCGTACGTCATACTCATTAACAAGTAGCGAATTTTGTGCTGTCATGAATCGAACAAATCTCTTTAAATTAAATGTCTCTCAAATGAAAGTCGATCGCTCTATCTTTTCATTTTTGTTTTATCATGCATACGTAGATTGAGAGTTGGGGATTAGGGGTCTAGACCCTCTCTAGAATTTTTGCAAATTATGATTATCAGGGGCGGATTCAGGATTTTCTCATTGAGGGTTCAAACTATGTCAACACCTTCGAACCTGACACATATCTATAATTGACTGGTCCCACTGTCGACTATCATAAAAGCCATATGAGTCGACAGTAGGACCAGTCTAATATCTATAATACAGTCCTGTCCACAGCCCCGTGACGGTGATACGCTACATTTTTACAGTTCATTAATGATAATCAAGTGGCTATAAAATCTAAACATGTAATATCATTTATCTTAAATATGTTAATTAATACCAGGTCACTGAATATCAGGTGGACAGATAAGAATACATTTCTATCTTACGGATATGAAAGTTCCTATACTTTGACTCTAGCTATATTATACTTTTTGACTCTAGCTAGTTTTCATCAAACTTTCATAAAACTTCTATATTTTTTTTTCTTTATAAAGGGTACAGTTGCGCTCTTTCAAGGAAAAATAAGATACATTTTCTAAAGGATTTTTTTTTAAAGGATTAAGGTTTTTTATTTACTTGAAAAATAAATCTGCTCGTAGTAATAATCAATACCTTGATTCTTTGTAGTACAAAATAAGTCTCATTTTTAGCTCCACTGGCCGAAGCCCAGCGAGCTATTGTCATGGCGGTGTGTCTGTCGTGCGAGCGTCCGTCCGTCCGTCCGTGCGTGAACGTTTTCTTTAAACTTCTTCTCTTCCCAAACCAATGGGCGGAATTTCATGAAACTTGGTAGAAATGTTCCTTGGGTGACCCTATTCTAAAATTGTTAAAGAAATGTTGATTGATTCCCAAATATGGGCGTGGCATTTTTTCACTTTGAAATCTTTAAAAATATTCTCCCCCAAAACAATTGGGCCAATTTCAGTGACCGTCTTCTAAAATTGTTAAAGAAATCGATTGGTTGACCCCCAAATATGGGCGTGGTAGGGCGGGGCTTACTTTGAGCCCGAAATCTTTGAGCGACATCTCCTCCTGAACAACCACTGGGCCGATTTCAACCAAACTTTACCAGAATGTATCTGGGGTGACCCTTTTCAAAAATTGTTCCTAAAATTTGGATTCGCCCCAGTATGGACGTGGCAGGGAGGGGCTTTTTTGGCCCAAAATCTTTGAACGACATCTCCCCCTGAACTATTGGGCCGATTTCAATGAAACTTTAACAGATTATTCCTTGGGTGACCCTCTTCTTGAGTTGTTTAAGAAACTATTAATGACCCCCAAATATTGGCGTGACAGGGCAGGGCTTTTTTTAAACCCGACATCTTTGAAGGACATCTCCTCCTCAACCATTGGGCCGATTGGAATGAAACTTTTACTAGAAGGATCCTTGGCTGACGCTCTTTTAAAGTTGTTCAAGAAATTTCGATTGAAACCCCCCCCCCCCCAAATATAGGCGTTTCAGGGTGGGGCTTTTTTTGAGCCCGAAATCTTTGAACAACTTCTCTTTCTGGCCCATTGGGCCGTTTCAATGAAATTTTACCAGAATGTCACTTGGGAGACCCTTTCCAAAAGTTGCTCACAACATTTTGATTCGCCCATAAATATGGGCGGTGGCAGTTAAAAAGTATTGAAGATTCGTTAAACAAACCGAGTTTTCTGAAAGTTTTCTAAAATTTCAGATGAAATTCCTTGATTTAAATGAACTAGATGAAAATAGTAATCTATTTATATTTAAAGCTTATTGTTTGACTTTTACGGACACAGGCAAATTTTAATTATACAGAATATTCGAGGAAAAATTACCAGTCCACAACATCAAAATATAAATATCGTTTATTTTTCACTTTTGTCATGATCTATGTTATTCACCAATGCAATCATTTCAGATAATTTACAAAAATTATAAAATATGAAGAAGAGAACTTTTCCTAAAGCTACCACAGATAGCCATGCTTCATAGTATGATTTAGAATGGTCCAATAGAGTTTTAACGAACGAATTTGTCCAAGGCTATTCTCATAGTTTTTCGAAAATAAAGGTCCTGCATCTGGGTGTTGACTTTACTAGAAATACCATGCATATAGAAATCGTAAACAAATTTGATTCAAAATGTTATGTGGACAATTCCTGCGAGTTGATGTATCAGGCACAGATAGGCATGAGAGTTGGCGGAGACTATGTAAAAGAAAGTCAATCATGACGTCGCATTTGATGTTCCTGCTCCCCCGCATTCGTGGGGGTCTCTTTCTCGATTAATGCACTTTACAGCCGCTATTGAACATAGACATTTAAAATTTTCCACATTTATTACACAGATGATGAATTTAAAGACTGTTAAATTTTCATTTTGATGGTTAACTTCTCTATAGATTTATAACCACATTTTATGAACTTTTGGATCAACCCTCGTACATCTCCTGATAAACCGATGGGCAGATTTCAATGAAACTTGAGGATTTTGGTGCAATGTTGGCCATACCCAGTTTATTATCATAAAATAGGTCTTAAGAGATTTCAAAGTGTTGTTTTCATTCAAAGAAAGCTTCATTAAATGACAGTCAAAAGATGTTAAAGCCAGTGAAGCTATACAGGCCCTCCTGGGCCTTTTGTGTAAGTCTTACTGTGCCTTAGATAATATAGGAAATTCTGCCCTCATTCCATTAAACCTAGGGAACTCTCTAGTGGTCTTTTATGGTAAATCAGATATTTTGATTCAAAAAGAGCTAGAATATGTGTGTGCATGGTCAAATGCTGATTATTTTCTGAAAGTTTCATGAAATCTGTCCACAATTGTTCAAGTTGCCTTTACATTCGACAAGAGATATTCATCATGATGGACCCCTTGTTATGATTCAGTAAAATGAATTACACAAAGACAGCCATTTAACCCTTTGCTGTTTAATCCCTGCTTTTTACGTGCCTGTGATTTTATGATTGAGAAACATTGTGAAAAAAGAAGAAATTGCTTCTGACAAGCAATTTCTTCTTTTTCCACACTATTTTCTACCCTGCAGAATGGTTATTTTTCAAATCAAATCCACTTTAAATTTTCGTCTGCAAAACCTTTGAATTTGGAAAGGTCAAAAATTTTATAAAACAGGAAAGGGTTATGAAACAAGTCGTCATTCCAATAATCATTTCAGAGAAGGAATCATATTTAATATTTCGTTGTAAATGGTTAGTTTCGGTTGAATCAATTCATGGCACTTTTTTTTTACTTGACTACAATTTCTGGAAATAGTGTGTTAAGGCATTTCACATACAAGCATTCCCCGTGAAGTTTGATGGAATTCTAACTAGTGTAACGGTTTAAAGGGAGGTAATGTGCATTGGATATGCAAATGAGATAGACCTGCCCTTAATTAAATGGCTATTTGAAGCCTATATAGACAGAGTCGACCCATTTAGGGTTGTGGATCCTTTTCTCTGAATGGATCACGTCTGTCTAGTTGCCCGGGATTTACGTTACAAAATTTGGTGGCAGAGGTGGGATTGAATTATAACCATCACCAGTTATAACTTACCCACAGACTATCATGGACGCATTAGATGAGCAACTTCGGCGCATGGACGCCAGACTTAGTATGCTTCAGAACGAGATTGAAATCTCAAGACTTAAGACAGAGATCTCGCTGCTTGAGGGACAATGTCAGAGTCTTACCGAGACGTCTGTTATGGTAAAACAGGAACCGGAACGAGATGTTAGAGGGCAGGATAAGTTTGAGGAGCAAGGGCAAAATAAGGCAAGGCTTGAAGATCCGCCCTTGCTTACACCAATTCCCAAGCTAGAAGATAGGGTTGAGAATTCTGAGGTTCGAGTTCGAAACATGGTTTTATCGGGACCTTTGACTTCGACACCACGTCGAACCTTACAAGGAGGGTTCAACCAGGACCTCAAAAAAAAGTACTGAAAGTTCTTGCATGTTGAAAATGAAACCAGCAACTTATGACGGTACGAGTTTTGTCGGAGGGGTGCGTAATGTAACGTTAAAGGGAGGTAACTTGCATTGGATATGCAAATGAGAGAGCCCTTAGTTAAATGGCTAATTGAAGCCTATTTAGACAGAGTCGACCCATTTAGGGTTGAGGATCCTTTTCTCTGAATGGATCACATCTGTTAGAGATGTGTTACAAATTAGTGGCAGAGGTGGGATAATGACAACTGCCAGACCGGAGTTGCCTTATCCACGGGTCTCCCAGGCCAAGACTCGGGACGAGTCTTCTCGGAAGGGAGAGTAATGTAACGGTTTAAAGGGAGGTAATGTGCATTGGATATGCAAATGAGATAGACCTGCCCTTAATTAAATGGCTATTTGAAGCCTATATAGACAGAGTCGACCCATGTAGGGTTGAGGATCCTTTTCTCGGAATGGATCCCGTCTGTCTGGTTGCTCGGTTCGTTACACTAGTGAATACCGAGAAGAATATTTTCTTTTTCCACCATGTAGGTCAATTGTTTAGATTGACAGCATGCAATCTCATTAAAATCATCTCTACGAAACCACTACGCTATCTCTCCGTTACCACAGGCAGGGGCGTAGCGGTAGGCAATATGGTGGATCTGATTTTAATGAGATTGGACAGCATGGAGCAGCCGTGTTTTAGCTAACAAAGCTGCTTTGCTGTCTTAAGTAAACATACAAATTTTGAAGCTGTTTCAAAGTTCTATTATAATCATAATGAAACTTGATCAGTATGTTTCTCAAGCCACAAAGATGAAGCCTTGTGAAAACGAGAAAATTCCTCTGACAAAAAAAAAGAAAGAAAAAGAAAAAAGAAAGGACATGATAATTGGCTCACTCGTGATGAACATTGACCAGAATACTTTTATCAGGTCATTATAATATGAAAAAGGCAAAGCCTCAAAACGATCGCAGTCTATAATTGTTGTCTTTTAAAATGTATTATGAAAGGCTTAACAATCTTTTACATTAATGTAATGAGTTTGCAGAAGGCATTTAATCTTCAGGCTTAACTTTTATTTCCAATTCAAATGTTTTGAAACTATACCAGTAGCTCATTCATTTTTTTACTTCTCTTATGATCATTAGGGATTCGGATTGCTAAACATAACGTACAGAATGGGCCTAAATAACTCATCTAATTTTATTGGTCCAGTTGGTGGCATCCAAGTACAATTTTGGGCAAAGGTTCATTGAAATTAGTCCAATGGTTTAAAAGGAGATGGTGTTTTAAAACAAGACGGCCAGAATGGCCCTAAGCCGCTCACCTGAATTTTATTGGTCCAGTGGAACCCATCAAAGTAACTTTCATTCACATTTGCTGATGAGGAGATGTTATTCCAAGAATTTAAAGTGACCCTGTCCACCCTTTTTTTACTGACCCACTCAAAATAAGCCCCCTCCTACCATGCCCATATTTATGGGCCAATCAAAATTTCACAAACAATTTTTGAAAAAAGGGTCTCCAAAAGAACATTCTGGTAAAGTTTCATTGAAATTGGCCATGTGGTTCAGGAGGAGATGTCGTTCAAAGATAGCAGGCTAAAATTAAGCCCCGCCCTTCCACGCCACATAAATGGACCAATCAAAATTTTGCAAACAATGGTTACCCAAGTGACAAGGGTCACCCAAGGAACATTCTGGTAAAGTTTCATTGAAATCAGCCTAGCACTTCAGGAGATGTCTTCAGAGATTTCGGCTCAAAATAAGCCCAGCCCTGTCACGCCCATATTTATAGGCCAATCAAAATTTTATGAACAAATTTTTGAAATAGGTCACCAAAGGAACATTCTGGTAAAGTTTCATTGAAATTGGCCATGTGGTTCAGGAGGAGATGTCGTTCAGAGATTTAGGGCTCAAAATAAGGCCCCCCCCCCCAAGCCACACCCCTATTTATGGGCCAATGAAAATTTTACGAACAATTTTTGAAATGGGTCACCCAAGGAACATTCTGGTAAAGTTTCATTGAAATTGGGCCAGTGGTTCAGGAGGAGATGTAGTTCAAAGATTTCAGGCTCAAAATAAGCCCTGCGCTGCCACGCCCATATTTATGGGCCAATCAAAATTTTGCCAACAATTTCAGGAAAGGGTCACCCAAGGAACATTCTGGTTAAGTTTATTTGAAATCGGCCCAGTGGTTCAGGAGGAGATGTTGTTCAAAGATTTCAAAGTGAAAAATGTCACGCCCTGCCATGCCCAAATTTATGAGCCAGTCAGATTTTAGCCAACAATTTTTAAAGAGGGTCACCCAAGGAACATTCTTGCAACGTTTCATTGAAATTGGCCCAGTGGTTCAGGAGAAGAAGAAATTTTTAAGATTGTTGAAGACGAACAATGCACGAAGGATGATTGATGACCGACGGACTCATGACCACCCTAAAAGCTCCCTTTGAGCACAACGTGCTCATATGATCTTTTAGATAATTTTACTCATTTGCTTTAAGGTAGTTGACCCATAATATTTCCGCACCATTTCGAAACTCATGATCATTCACAATATTGACTGAGGTTTCCTAGTAAAAATCATTTGGAAACCTCAGTTAATATTGTTAAAGTTTACTACTCCCCCAAAATTGAGTAACTATTACGGGTCCACAACCTTAAAGCAAATGAATAAAATTAATTTATCAATTCATGATGATGAAACATATCACTGCATTATTTACAATACAATAGTTCATATAGACCGATATTTCACTTTTTAAGATCATGAACAAAAAAGGCCTTGGTTTGTTTTGTTTGTTTGAATGGGGTTTTATGCGGCTTTCAACAATCTTTCAAAAATAAGCCTTTGTGCTGGAGGCTAGAAAAAGATATAATGAAAGTACTTGTGCGAATCTATTTTTGTGAATGAGAGCTCTGTCCCAAAATAGGTGTCCACATCCACCTTATATCATTTTCATGCAGAACTATTCTATTGTTATTGTTGTGCAAACATAATGACAAATTTTGGTCATTTCCCTCAGTTCGGTATCAGTTCTTTCCACAATCATTCAACTAGTCTGTGGACAAGTTAATATCAGAGTAAATCTTGGAATAGTACTAAAATATGTAACAGATAAAATACTCTAATGTTTAAGGCAATGTTCCAGCCTTTCTTTTAGTAAAACAATATTTTCTAAATATCTATCTTCTCACTTTTTTCTGGACAAGTTCCTTTTGATCCTGGGCAAGTTATTAATCATCTCTTTTGTCCAGGGACATGTAGAGAAGATCCACATTTCCACAACAGTGCTGTAAACAATATGGAAAGGGTTAAAATATTACTATATTTGATTATATTAAATTCATATATTTCACAAAACTGATATCTAATTGGTTACAATTTGACCCCTGCTGAGATTTGAACTCAGAACTCCTGGGTACCTTTCACCCAGGCATTTTACCTTAAACTACAAGGGTTACTTAAAACCAAATATGAAATAACAATGTTTGTGAATTACATAAATCTAATATATGCTCTATATATGTACATGAGTGTCTTAATTTAATATTTCTTTGAAAATTAAAAAAAATAAAATAAACTCACATTACAAATTATTGAAAAACACAGAAAACTATGCTCTGCAACAATATCTTCATGGTATTGATATGCACACTTAAATGAAAACTGAAAACAAATTGAGACAAAATGTCTATTTTTGTAACCTAAACTTGCCCTGGTATTAAATTCTGCAAACAAAGCCAATGTTTGGCAAGTTGGCAAAGGAATTCAGTCCCAAGGAATTCCACACCCCTGCAAAAAGGCTGCTTCATTTACCAATATTCTTGAGCTCTCTGAGGACATAGAAGCTCCACTATTCCCAGAGCTGGATAGTAAAAGCAAACTAATGTTAACATTGGAAAACATATAAATTCAATATCAGATTAATGAATTTTTGTCTAGCAGCTGATATGATGGTCACAGATACATGTTGAAAGTTTCCAAGCAAACACTAGTGGAAACAGAGAAATTACAGATATACATGATAATTGCACTAAAACTTAGAGACTTTGGAATACAAAAAAGGTTAAAATTCCACTAAAATTAGTATCAGAGTAACAAATCTTTGTCTAGAGGCTTATATTATGGTCTTGGAAGCATGTGCAATGTTTCAAAGCAATAGATTAAGTAGAAACAGAGTTTTAACACAGTTGCATGTAAAACCTTAACCAGAGTATAACACCTACACCCATGTAACCAGAATAGCCCCCTATTCTATGAAAAGTCACGCTAAAAAGTACACAATTTTGACCAAATTTAGCATGAAAATTAGAAAATTGCGCTGAAGAAAGAGTGACTTTAACATCTGACCCCATCTAGATCTGCCACTGGATCATGGATGACCTGGATTCAGGCTGGACAGACCAAGGGGCAAACAAACTTTAGGTATATGAAAATTTCATCGATAAGCCATTCATTCGATATTTTGTAAAAGTTTCAATACATCAATCAAGACGACCACATTTTGTCGAATAGACATGATGGAGTGTCCAATTATGTTGAACTTTGCCATTTTTAAATTGAAGATTTATTAGCATGAAGTCATTTTTTAAAAAAAAGACGGTAGAAAATAGTTCCACACATTTCAACATCGACCGATCAATTCTAAAAAACTGCCCTTAAAAAAAGCTGTAAGTATTTCCTTTCTAAAAATTGATGTCGCATCCTTTTTCGAACATGAGTGCTTTTCAAGCAAAAACCGATTTTGATTTATAAAATTCAGGGTTGGAGCATGTGTTTTTTTCTTTGCTCAAGGATAATACGTTAAAGGGTCAGTTGACTCTTATTTCCATTGTGGTCCCAACTCTTTCAACACATTGAGAGAGAGGGAATGGATTCTAGCCTTTGCTACCCAACAGCTGAGTGGGCCCTGTTTGTAAAGTGTCCTGCCCAAATACACTCCCTGCCTCCGATGGGGATCGAACCCAAAACCACTAGGTTACCAGTCGAGCATGCTAACCACTAGGCTAACAAGCCAGATGAAAGATATTTTGTCTACATTTGACATATATTTACAACATGATTGCATCATGTATTCAGTCATAAACTTGATCATAAGGGGTCCCCTTGATTAGTGATAAACTTCACTGAAGCAACAAATTGAGAAAAGCTCAATTTCGAATAGAAAACATTACTTAATTAATCTAAATATCAATAGCTTGAAGGATCAGACAGACCTTTCCGGGTCATGGGAGGGTGGCCGAGTTGTTGATGGTCCGAATAAACATTCGGTCGAGTTGACAAGTCAATTGTCTGTTTTGCACCTCAGATATGTCGGGTTTCGAACTAAAACCGGCAGACTTAAAATAGGAAGGCTACAAAACGAAGCGTATGATATTTCTTTAAGATTTTCAATGTAGTAACTTACCGATAACGATGTCAAATGAATAGGTTCTGGACTCCGGCACTGAAAGCGTCAACTTAAGGAATCGGTAAGCGTAATCGGGTACCAATGCGCATGTTCGACGTCACCATGTAAACCGAAACAACTTTCGCTTTCATTTCTTGTACTTTTTAAACTCTATTTGGATATATGCAAACTCCTATGATTACTTGAGCAATTAAAAAGATATTTTTTTTGTAATTAGAGAGCTACAGAGCGTTAATGATTCTTGTAATTTTGATAAAATGTGTCACTGAAATCCAAGATGGCGGCGCCCATGTTCCGAAAAAAGGATCACTTTTTTTTTCTCATAGTAAAAATGATAGGTCGGGTCTAACACACTCATTGGAAATATCGTCCTAAAAATAGCAATAATAAAAAATCAAAGTACTGAAAGTACTGATAAGTTGGAATGCGTTCAAGAGACGGTGACATCAAGCCATTTACGGAGCTGACGCCTCCCGCCCACCTTAGTTGATCCAATAATACGTCTCATCTTTTGACGGGCGTATATTAATCAGAGTATTTCAACAACGAGAAACGCTTAACCCCCCGAGTCGTTATACAGGCCTGAATCTGATGAAAGAAAAAAGCAAAAAGGAAGAATTGAGAGAACATAATTCCGCAATAGAAAAACCAAGAAAATATATTGGTGCTCACTTTAAATCAATGCACACGCAGATGATATGATTACCATGTGCGAATCGAGGAGGAAAGAGCATAATTGTTCATGAGTTTTGTAGGTATTCCGGTGGGGCATGGGGCCTCTTTCAAGGAAAAAAACGTTCGAATCATCTTATGGTTATCGTACCATTCTAGTAAAGATGGACGTAAATGGCTTTCAAAAAAAAAAAAAAAAAAAAAAAAAAAAAAATCTTTGAAAATCAAAGACAATTTGGTCATTGTAAATTGATCTTTTGAATCTCCACGTGCAGGTCATCTGATATAAACTTACGCGTTAGTGGGTAAACTGTCCCCTAAATTACAGGACATAAAATCATCAAACAAAGATGTTTACATGTAGGTCCTGAATATTTCAACGTTGGTACAACGACTCCGGGCTGTCGCACCTGATGTATGGAGCATTACAAGACTAATTAAACCTGATACCTCCTGGTAAAAGGAGCATGATCATGTGTACCAAGTCCCGGGTGAATGTTTCGAGGTCTTAACTCTTATTCTTTTTATCATTGTATTTATATTCAATTATTATAGTGGTTTGTTTATTCCGTAAAATATTTACATTTATTCTCATACTTAATTCTACAAAAGGATAGATGCAACAACAGAGACCCTAATTTTGTTTCTCATTAACTATTACTTTTTTCTTTTTTTTCAATATTGGTACATAATTCCTTTTATCTGTTAAGCTTTGCGTATGAATGGAACGTATTGTTACAAATTTCAGTTTTCCCTCTCTAACGCTTGCGGATGAAAGTATTTTTCATCAATCTTTCATGCGAAAGTTGTCGATGTTATAGTGGTGTTACTTAACAGAATACTTTGATACATTGAAATTTCGTCCCTTTACTATAGAATTATTCACTGTTTGAAACGATGGCTCACACTTTGCGTTTACCTAACAGGACAAACTCCCATTTGCAGCTTTTTCTAGTGAATTTTAATTATTTGCCTTCCTAAAACAAGTAAGGTTAAGCAATCGTTTTTAGCCACGATCAAAAAAAGGTTAGTTCCTACGATAGATAAAGCAATTTAATACCACTATTTAAACATTCTGCGACAATCGAACTATTATCTTAGATCAAACAAAAAAAATGATGGTGCATCCATTCTTTTTATTTCACTATATTGTACTTGGAAAGTTGGCATGTTTAAAGCTAAATAATCGGAAAACCCTCTGCTAGAGTAACAAGAGACCCAGAGGCACAATATACGCCGCCACTCTGCTACTGTTTCACGGAGACTTGTAGACACTAATTATTTTGATAGAACTAAAATCAAAACATTTGCAGGCTACCTATTAAAATTGCCAATTTCAGACTGTTCGTTCTGATTAATTGATTGAAAATGGTTTAACGCCTGTACACTTTTAACTGCAACTACTAATGATAAAAACAAGATGGAAGAATAACCTTTGAAAGTATCAACCAAATCAATCCTTAAAAAGAGGGCTGTTGACATTCATCTCAAATTTGCAACTTGTATTACAAGTGAATTAACAATGCGGCTATTTAACTTTGACATGAAGGACCCTTTTTCAATGACGAGGCTAAAATACACCAAACCCCGACAATTTGCGCTAGATCAGGTCACTAGGAACATTTTGTGAAAGTTTCATCCAAATCGGTTCATAAATGGAGGAGAAAGTGCGTTCACAAGATTTTTGAAATGAAGGCCCCTTTTTCATAACGCGGCAAATATTCACTAAACCGTGACAGTATGCACTAGCTCAGGTCACTAGGAACATTTTTTTAAAAGTTTCATCAAAAAGCTCCATAAAAGATGGAAGAGTTATGTTCACAAGTTGTTTACGCGAGGGCCCCTTTTTCGATGATGCGGCTGAAATTGAAAAAAAAAAAAAAACAAAAAAAACAAAAAAAAAAACGTGACAACATACACTAGGTCAGGTCACTAGGAACATTGTGAGAAAGTTTCATCCAAATCAAAAATGAGGGAGGAGTTGCGTTCACAAGATTTTTTACATGAAGGCCCCTTTTTCCATGACGCAGCTGAAAGTCATCACACCGTGACTCTATATGCAACGGACGGACGGATGGACGAACATACGGAGAAGATGACGCCAATATACGACTGCCTCCAGCGGCGTATTAAAATGAAATCCGAGAAAATATTATGCTTACACAGTCAAAAATCGCAAAATTTACGACTAGCCTTTAGACGTGGTAAATTTGATCGTAAATTACACGATACGACATCTTTTAAGAAAGCCAAATATGTTTCTTGAAAGCCAATTTTAAGCGAGCGATTGCGATACGCTCTGATTTCGGTCGTAGGACCTTTCTTGAAAGTGGCCCCTGAAAGGAAACCACGTGGGGTTTGTCAACTCGTTCAGATATTTGATAAAAGTTAACTTGTGATAATTAAAGGAGTTAAAGAAAATGGACAAAAGCAGAAAGAGAAGATAAATGTTTGCCTATAGACCTGCAAATTAGAGTAATCAAAGGTAAATTATGTCAATACAGGTATAGACAAAATTGACCTTTGATCTATCACTTAGACTTGTGGATCTATACCTTCATCGATCCTCGCTGCGTCCACCATCAAGTGAAATTGTCGCCTGATTTGAAAACGGAGTCCGGGGTTCTTTTTGAAAAGTAATTAAAAGAGAATATTTACTGGATCGGGTTTTTAATACAGATAAATAATCTGTAGATGTTTCTAATGATGGTGTACGTAATCAAAGTACTGAAAGTATTGATAAGTTGGAATGCGATCAAGAGACGGTGTCCTCAAGCCACTTACGAGGCTGACGCCTCCTGTCCACCACAGGTGTTCTCATAATACGTCTCGTCTTTTGACGGGCGTATATATCTCAACGTATTTCAAAAACGACAGACGCTAAAACCCCTCAATCTCTAAGCCTAAAACTGACGAAAGAAAAATTATAACAAGAGGGCCAGAATGGCCCTAGACCGCTCATCTGAATTCGATTAGTCCAGCGGATCTCATCCAAGAAACTTTCTGGCAAAGTTTCATTCAAATTTGCCTAATTGTTGAATAGGAGATATTATTTGAAGAATAAACAGTGATAATAGACCCTGCAAACCCATTCATTGCAGAGGAGACTCGAAATTAGCCCTGCCCTGCCACGCACATATTAATGGGTTAATAAGCATTTTGTCAACAACTTTTGAAGAGGGTCATCAAAGGAACATTCTGGTACAGTTACATTGAAATCGGCCCAGTGATTCAGGAGATGTCATTCAAAGTGTTCTGGCTCAAAATAAGGCCCGCCCTGCCACGCCCATATTTATGGGCCAATCAAAAATTTATGAATAATTTTCGAAAAGGGTCACCCAAGGATCATTCTGATAAAGTTTTGTTGATATCTGCCCAGTGGTTTAGGAGGAGATGTCGTTCGAAGATTCTGGGATCAAAATAAGCCCCGCCCTGTCACACCCATATTTGTGGATCAATCAAAATTTCGGGAACAATTTATCAAACGCGTCACCAAAGAAACATTCTTCCAAAGTTTCACAGAAATTGGTCCAGTGGTTCAGGAGGAGATGCCATTCAAAGATTTCTGGCTCAAAATTAGGCGCGCCCTTCCACGCAAATATTATTGGCCAATCTGAATTTCATGAACAATTCTGGCAAAGTTTCATTGAAATAGATCCAGTGATTTAAGAGGTGATGTTATTCAAAGTTTTCTGGCTCAAAATAAGGCCCGCCCTATCACGACCACATTTATCGGCGAATCAAAATTTAGAGAACAAATTTTGAAGAGGTCACCCATGAAACGTTCTGTCAAAATTTCGTTGAATTAGGCCCAGCGCTTAAGGAGAAGAAGAAATTTTAAGAAAGTAGAAGACACACGATAGACGACGGACGACGGATTTAGGATGATCCTAAAAGCTCCCCTTGAGCACGTTGTGCTCAAATTAGATAAAAATGAAGAAAATGATACGGACCATACAGCCGACTAATGGACGCACAGGCGGACATCTATATACTCAAAACAGTTTCTATGTTATTTTTCAAATGACTTCTGCTCCATTTGAGTTATCAATTGCATTTTTAATTAAAATTTAAGGGAGGGAATCCAATGTCGCTTATTTTGTTTCATGATGAACAAAATAAGCGATATGTAAAACCTCCCTTTAATCAAATATGCATAAAAGTTCCATCAATAACTTTCTATTTCGTCAAGAACCAATCAGACGCTATAAATTTCAATTATGTCAGTGAAATCGCGAATTGGCCTTTGCTTTACTCACTTTGAATGTACATGTTGATCTTATTTTTGAGTATTTTTGAGCGTTTTTGAATGGTTTGAGTGATTGTTTGGAATGATTGTTTGGAATGAATGAATTAAGCACTGAGTGAGCGATTAAGAATGATTTTGATTGAGATGAATGTCATTTTCACGATTTAACTAACTATATGATGGTTTTCTTAAACGTGTTGATGTGCACGAATCTGAAGAAAACAGATTGAACTAGCAGGTTTGTTTCAAATGGCATTTAATCTTGGTGATGGAATGCAATTGAGCAAAGATATTCGTAATTCCATTAAAGATGTGGTGACCAGGATTTTATTGGATGATGAAACATTCATGTAGATAACTGCATTATGACGGAAAACAAACGCCAGTATGTTGGAAACATATTTGTTAGCTTTATAAGTGTATTATCTATCACTTAAACAAAAACTCAAGATTTACATTTCAATTAATATAACAATTTGTCAAAAGTTAATTGGTTAATAAGGTTGTTCAGAAAGAGAAACTAAAACTTTAAAAGAAGCTATAACATAATTCTACGAAAAACCGGTCGCGACATTACCAACTAAGCAGATCACGTGATTGGCCTGTGCTATTGCCACAATACTGAGAAAACAGATCGCGACATTACCAAATAAGTAGACCACGTGATTAGCTAGTGCTAATAGATGACCTTATGGGTCTTGAATTATCACATGATTTCCAAATATAGTAATGCAAACATGTGATACTAGAGAATTGGTACGCGTCTTTCAATAAATATCGTTTAAAACATAAATTAGCGTGTTGATAATATACATGAAGTGATAGTTGTGTAATTGTATAGAATTATTACTTTTTCATGAAATGAACTGTATGTCTATGTCAAGCTGAGATATACAAAATAGGCCGAAGTGTATTCACATCCTGATCACGTGATATGTGTTCTCAAAAAACCCGAAATGAAATTATCTTGTGTTCATTTTGCGGTTTTGTTAAATCTAAGTTGGAATTGCTCCGCATTCCAACTTAAAAATTAGATACATAACATTTGAACTATTTTGTTAAACTACTAGTATGTAATAAGGTCGCTCAGAAAGTGAAACTAGACCTCAAAAAGAAGCTATAACATAATTCTACGAAAAACAGGTCGCGACATTACCAAATAAGCAGATCACGTGATTGGCTTGTGCTTATGCATCAATTATACGAAAAAGTGGTCCCGACGTTACCAAATAAGCAGATCAGGTGATTGACTAGTAATATAAGTAATAGCTGACTTTATTTGACTTGACTTATCACATGATCTCCAAATATAGTAATGCAAACATGTGATACTAGTAAACTCGTGCGCGACTTTCAATAAATATCGTTTAAAACATAAATTAGCGTGTTAATAATTTACACGAAGTGACATTTGTGTATTGTAAAACATTATTACCTCTTGATGAAATAAACTGTATGTCTATATCATGTAGAGTTCTACAAAATAGGCCGAAGTGTATTCACATCCTGTTCACGTGATATGTGTTATCAAAAAACCCGAAATGAAATTATCTTGTGTTCATTTTGCGGTTTTGTTAAATCTAAGTTGGAATTGCTCCGCATTCCAACTTAAAAACGGTACTACCGCGAAACGATCTTTGATCGTGTCTTGCTTCGCAAGACACGATCTGCGATCGTTATTATTTGAATATGAAAGTGAGAACATTTGAAAGGAAAAGACGTGAAAATCCAAGTGTAAGAGCTATAGTGTTGGTCTGATTCCCGTCTGTCTGTCCGCCTATTCGTAAACAGTTTTGTTTAAAGGATAAACGTCCAAATATTTATGGATTTTCTTGAAACTTTCACTGTGTGATTGTATAGGCATAAGGAAGGGGCATATTCGTTGGTAAACACAGCTAAATAGGCCTTGTAGCCTTTCAATATAATGATCCTCGTTTACGCGATACAGTCCACATGTATTATCATGCTTTCTTTAATGCTTTTCGGTGGTTTATCGAGAAATAACGGTAGATTATCACTTGATAAACTCACCGCAAAAGCAGTGAAATTATCAAAACTTATACCCTGCTTTTGTGCATTTCATCCTATCTAACGTTATCTGTGGGGGCGAAATAAGTGACGTCACAATGAACGTTGCATAGCAATCACGCGCAAAATGACGCGCTTTACGAAAATATGTCCTAGAAAATTCACATTTTGTCTCATTTTTGCATTAAAGAAATAGAATAATCGTTTGTTTTTCTAGTAAGATCGATTAATATTTCATTTCGTGAACAACAAAAGCTATATTTTCACTCGTGGCTCAGCCACTCGTGAAAATATAGCTTTTGTTGTTCACTCAATGAATATAAATCGATCTTACACTGAAACAAACGATTATCCTCTATTTCTTGAAACTGTCTCAGTAGCCTCACAAGTACTTGCGAAAATGATCGGTTCAAATCAAAGTGGAAAAAGGTCTTGTGGAATTCACACAAATATTCTGCTTTAATCGATGATCAAAAATCATCAGATTTACTTGCAATTTTCAGAGGAAATTGTAGAATCACAAAGGAGTTTCCTTTGAAACAGGGCTTATCCGTAGGAAAAACAAACTGGAAAAGAGGGCCTAATGAAACTTCACTCAAGATACTCTCTTTGATGCTATAAAGTTAATAAATAATACTGGGTGTCATTTAAACTTTCACAAGACGATTCTTGTCTGCCTTTGTTTTACAGAGGCTCCTAGGAACTTATAAACTTGATATTTTTGAGAGTCCGGCGACTTATTTGTGAGTCTCAGACTCGCAAAATCCAAAAACTCTTAAAACCCTTTCATAATTTGTATGTTCGAACCCCTTCACAGAAATCCTGGACCCGCCATTGATTACTATTTAACTTAATGAGCTTGTCAGGTGCGGAAATAAATCATTGTAAGCATAACTACAGCTTGAAAAAGCTGTACTTACGTCAAGTGCTCGCTCAGAGACGAATTATTATACTATTAGTATATTTTCGATTTGACTCCGCTGACAAGCCTTCTCGAAGCGCATTCTATTAATCAAAGCGCTTAAAGCGCTGAAGGCCTGGTTAATAAAGAGGCAAGGTGACATTTGAAGGCATGCACTCCAAATTTTGAGTCTAGCAAGGTTTTTTTGGCGAGGGAAACCAAGCGTTCCATTTACCTTTAGAGATCGTAAGCCATATTCCGAACTCACTTCAAAAGAAAAATGTCTAACGGTATGGTCACTACTATAGCGCTGAGTCCACCAAAAATAACTAATTCCCAAGGTATAGATTAACACGCCCGATACCGCTTTGCAGACAGGCGCAACTCGCGTTTTTATAATTCTAGTTGAGTTGATTGGTTTGCTACTAGTCAGTCAATCTACCCATTCGATCATTCCGTCTAACAATCGTTGTAATGCTGTTTTGCAAGGGGCACAAACTCGTCGGCTCTTTTTTTCTTACATTGAATTGAATTCCATAAAGGAGTTGTATTTTACTCCGGGAACACAAGGAATCGATTGGGTCAATTTCTCCATTTCCCACAAAATGATCCACCCAATGCCCATACCCAATTATTTTAATTTCTACCCTAGATATAAATCAAATTACACTATTGTTGATTTATTGTCTGCAACCTGTTCCAAGTTGGCCCAGTGTAAAATTTTGTCGTCTGTTTAAGGGTTTCAGGATGGGACAAAGGTTTTATTTTTTTCTAATTTAGATTAATCCATTACAAGACAACACATGCTTAGACAGGTCCAAATTGTAAAGGGTTGCAGATTACAAACAGTATGTGGGCAAGTTAGTAAAATTTGTAGCAGAAAGGGTAGATAATATTAGGGAGAAAGGAGGCATTTTCTTGTTTTCCCTATTAGCAAGGTCATCCGTCAAGATCAAATACAAACGCTATATGTATCTTTAGCACGGCAGTGATCTAAGCAGTGATAAGTAAGAAAATATCTAGTATACATGATATGGACAAGGTGAATAATCATGGTTATATTCCAGAAAATTGACCTCGTGTGTTGTTCGTCTTTTCAGTTCCCTCGCCTTCAGTGCTATCAGTACTTTGAATTTATAACAGCGTAGTGATATGCAAGCACTGTGTTGAACACACTAAGCACTTCGTGTCGCACAAAAGTTGATGACGTATACTAGATCTTTTTTTTTTTTGCGTGCGCATGAGCACAAAAAAGCTTCGTAGTACACATGATGTTCGGTTTTTACTCGATTATCTTTTTCCCGGGCATTTTCCAGGATACAGGGTTGTTTCCTATGGCCTGCTAAACCAGGCCTAAAAACACTAAAAGATGTATTTGTCAAACACCAATGTCCCTTCTGCTACAAATTTTCAGACAAAGTAGTTTGATACAATACTCGTATAATTAAGACATAACCTTAATTCAGTTCTGTAATCGATGGATATACTGATTTCAAGATGGGGCCTAACATTTCCACATATTTGACCTTGAGAAACGACATTAACATTGAAGGATAACCTTCAAAGTGGTACCAACAGAAGGGTTTTGGTATAAGCAATGTGCACGTGTGAAAAAAATGTCTCTATCACTTAACCACTCAAAAGTTATGGCCAATGCAAAAGTTTTGGAGGTGGACAAACGGAAAGACAGAGCCACAGACAAACAGACAGGACAAAAACAATGTACCCACGTGTCTGCGGGGCCGCATGATAAAAAAACAAACGGAAAATGTGGGTCGATTTAGCCAAGTTCTTAAGACTTTCGATTATCCTGTCAATACATTACTTTCCTTAAGCATAGAATTTCGGGGCCAATATAGACAGAATCTGTGCAGAATCTGTGGGTCCCGTTTTTGAAACAAGTGCCCATCTATGGCCTACATAGGACCGATGTGACTATTTTCCTCGTGTTTTTGGAATTCATATGGACAGATTGTGGAAAAAATATCTTAAGGGCCCATATCGGCCCATAAGATATTTTTCCACAATCTGTCAAAATGTAAAAAGATTGTCCATAAAGGACCCAATAAGGCCACATATAACTTCAAACTTGCGTAACTTTCCCACTGACAGTCTTTATTTGTGTAGCTATTTTTCAATTACTTTGAGGGACATTCGATTGCCCATCATTAGTCCCCTATGATTCCCATATAGCTTACTCATTTGGGTCCCATCTAGATCCCGGTTACGCATCCTTTCTGGGTCCCAGATGGGCAGCCCACATTGGGCCTATATAGATTTCAACAAGGGTCCGATGTGGGCTCCGTATTTTTTGCTGGTTGGGTAGTACACGTAGTTCAACAGTGGCTGATTCAGAGGGGGTTGGGGTTCAGACGAACCCTCTCTAAAGTCTTTTTATTTCATTTTCATGAAGAATTTGAATTAGCACTCTGCAAATTCCTGTGGTGCGATTTTTTTTTTTTTTTTTTTTTTTTTTTTTTTTGCAAGATGAAAAGTTCCGCTATATAAGATTATTTAGACGCCTAAAGATTTTTTTTTTATATTTTGAGGGAAATCCTTCGATGTCGTCAAGGCCGCTACTCGTTTTAATCCAAGGCAAAACCATCTTCGTTACCTCATTTAGATATCGTAAGATAATTATTAAGCCGCTTACTAATCTTAATCTAAAAAACGCGCCATCTTAAAAATCTTAATTAGATTATCAAGAATCTTAATTCAAGAAACGCTCCTGTGTTGTGGATAATCTTTGCAGACAGAATTGACTAAGACCAATGCCAAGGACACAAATTAAGATAAGCTGAACGTAATCACTGAACTAGGTGTACATGTATATTTGAACTGACATATACCTTGGTTTATTTGACCCAATTAATTTGACCTCTATGGAAAAATGCTTGAATAATAGTTACCTACAAATTTTATCAATTAATAAAATATCCATTACAATCAATACCGTTCGTTTTTCATTCCTACGAAAGCACGTGCAAAGGCAAGTAGGAATTATCAGGTTTTTATTAATCGAAATAGCAGGGGTCAGATTCGGGTCAATAAAACCGAGCTAAACATACATGAAATCTTAAGTAGTTGTTGCGTTAGACGTAAAGAAGTGCCCTAAATATGTTCATTTAAGGAGTGATTTTATCATGAAAAGCACTACTTTGTCTCGCTTTTTAGGGTTTGTTACTCACATTTGGTTGTTAGAAAAATCTAGCCAAATTCAGCATTCAGAAATACAGCAGTGAGTATGACAAAGTTTGTAAGTTTACGAACTTTGCCATTTTAAATGATAAGTTTCTTCTGTATGGGCCCGAGGTTATAAAACTTTTTTCGTGCTCATCTGAAATTTTTCTTTAATTCAAAATTCAAATTAATATAAAAACATAGAAGATAATATTATTAACTTGTTATTTATAACAACTTATTAATATTTTCTTTTATGTTCATACATTTATGTTGGTATTTCAACAGAATTTCGGCTTTAATTTCAAGGCGAAATTTGAGAAAATTTTGAATTGACAATGAGATAAGCTTTATAACCTTGGGCCCTGATGTTTTAAAATATGTTATATTCATGAGAAAAGTTTTATAATGTGTATAAAAAATGGTACAAATATTGAATTTTATTGGTCTTCTGAGTGAGCAGATTTTTCACACAGCAAAATGTGAGTTACAAACAAACAAACAAAAGTGAAAAAAGTAGTGCATTTCATGATAAAATCGCTACTGGAATTATTACTCGTTCCTATTGTTTTCTGGTTACTCAGATTGAAGGTTAGAGTAAAAATGAACTTTATTTGAAAACAGATCCCACACTCTAACTTGAGAATCATTGTTGCCGTGAAGAAGTGCCATTTTGTTTTGAGGTAATGCATGTCAAAAGGCGATGTGGCAGGTGAATTTTCATTTGCGTGGCCGTTACTTTGAGAAACATTTCATCTAGAACCATGAGACCCTATTCAATTTTAGCAAATGATCAAAATGACTAGTCTGGTCGCCAGATTCTTATTTATCATTACAAATGTTACAATTAAGTCCCCTATCGCTAAAAAGAAGGTATTTGTTCAGCACTTTATATTACAAACTTGGCCGATGATAAGATAACTGAAAAAAAAATTTCTGATAAAATACTAAACTAAAAAAGACTGAGGCCAGTCAATGGTATTGTTATAAGCATCATAAGTGTTCACTCTGAAACTTGAAGAAAGGAAGATATGAAATTTTAACTTTCGTTAGCAATGTAAGTCAAAATCTTCTGCTACCCTGATAAAGGCTTGTCCTTCTAAGAATAAACTGACAAAATATAATTATTTTCATTTTCATATCTGAAGACATGCAAATCAATATATCACCCCGAAACCACAAAATTATAGACTTTTCAATATAAGTTCAAAAAAGTAGCAAATCGAAAAAAAAAAAAAAAAAAAAAAAAAAACACGCTTTATTTTGGGACAGTGAAAATTGGAAGACAAAGGAAATATTGCTTGTAATAAGCCATTTCTTCAATTTCACTGTTTCCCAAGCCCGGTTTAGCTTCGGGGCGGGTGTGGGGATGGATTTAAAACTGAATAAGGATTATTTGGGAATGGTTTTATTCAAGAATATTTAAATTTTCCCTTACTTGATGGGGCAAAAAGAATACCTGCTCTGCATGCGTTCAGGATAACAAAACGTAACAAAGTGTTTGCAAATTATACGGCCCGCTTTGCACTTGCACCTACAGAGATGAGTCTTCATGATTCTCGCTTTGCAAGCCCATGATCTGTTGTAGATTAAACAAACTACCGTGAACTATACATCGTCGGTGTTGGCCAGGATCTTAGTTACAAGCAGTTGTAGTTAAGATGTTTCGACAAAAGACCGACGGTGTATGTAATAATTATATCTTGAAATGTTTGCATATGTCATACATGTATCTATTGTTTGTTAATATGTTGTACTATGGGCCATTGGCCTTTGGTACTTTATGTGAATAAAATGTTCAATGATAATGAGGTTGATAAAATGGTGGGAGGTATATGCAAAAAAAGGAATGTGTCAGAAGTGGGATTCGAACCCACGCCTGGAGAACCAGACTGCGACCTGAACGCAGCGCCTTAGACCGCTCGGCCATCCTGACTGCTGACGATGGATTGCGTCTATATAATATTGAAACTCAATTTACTGAAAAATCTTGTAAAATTTTGAAATATAGAAACATTGAAATAAATACCGAAATCCCTCTAAAGTTAAGTTTTATTGTTTATTCTGTTCAGTTATTGCAAAAATTCGAAAAAAACGAAAAGGTAAAATAATTCTGAAAATAATTAGAGTTCTATAAATATCTTTGCTAGTTCTAATTTCATTGGTTAAAATTACTGCTGACGTCAATACTGGGTTTTTCCAACTTCCGTGTTTACCATTCGTACCCGATGCAGCATTGACACGAAAATGACAGGAAAAAAGAACAATAAACTGACAGAAGACACCTGCATACGTTCATTGCCATACTCCGTGGTTCGATACATCAGTTCGTCGTTAGATATTGATAAGAAATGGGAGAGACTCGTAATGAAGATTCCGAAAAGCCTGTCTGAACTGGGAAATCCCGATGCCGAACAGCGTTATTCACACCTGCAAGTCAGATTGTTTGAGAACACTAGTCGTAGGAGTGACGGTAGTCCGACACAGGCTATTCTAGGTATGAAAACGTGAAACGACCTTAGCACTAACAACACAATCAGAGCTACAGACCTACAGTATGAAAATGGGCAAATATTCATGACTTTGTCATTGAACTATTTGTTAGAAAACCCCAGTATTGTGGGTACTTATTTGAATAATCTCTTTCAGATGCTTAAAAATAGTATACTACTACACTGAGTTTTGAAGAGAAATTTAATAAAATGCTTGCCTTATCCTCTGGGTTACCAGTCAACTCAGCCCATCGAATAAGACAGCCTGGTCAACTCGGCCCCCAATATGTAGCCTAAAGTAACGTTTGACTGGCAAGCCTGCCTCAATCTATCAAATCCAATTTGAATACTGGTTGGTATGAAATGTCTCAATACTTCAATGAAAATTATATATTTAGTATTTGGCTATTTTCTATGTAGGCTTGTTAAAAGATGCAATTGTGACCCAAGTTTGAAACATTCTTATCTTTTTTTTTTTTTTCAATTTTGTTAAGTTATCATATTCAAAGAGATATTTTTGTGTGGTGTCCATGGTCTAGAGGTAGAGCGCCAGCCTCTTGATCCAAAGGTCCTGAGTTCGATTCATGGGAGCAGCTATCGATCTTGGTTCTTGCATTTGCCCAAATATTCATTGCGAGTACTGGTGAATGTTCCAGGAAGCAGAATCAAAAGGGGTTAATCTAAGTTTTAAGAACTTGTTTCCCAATCAATGTTAAATAAATAGATTAAAACCAAAGAGATATTTTTTCTGTGTTCATTTAAGTATGAATTTAAAATTTCATTACACATAATAATAGGCTTTCCAAGCTCCAGATGGAGGCCATTGGAGGGAGTGTTTGTGTTTTCAAAATCTGCAAAGTCAATCAATTAGAATTTTGTGGGTATACAATGGAATCATTACATCATGAGGATTCCAATCAATTGAGTACCAACTAAACAGGGTTTGGATAAAAAACATCAGATTTAGAATTTAAGAAAAATCTCACCTTTTGTGACCAGCATTTGAACAACAAAGGTGTGAAAGTATCTCAATCATAGGATAATATCTAATGTTCTTTGGTGTAGGGCTTTAGGTGTGAAATTGTTAAGCCTAAGAGGCCTAAGAAGTAAGAAAGATTAAAACAATAAAATATCCATACTATACACTGCAGCATATACACCTGTGTGGCCTAAGTGCTGATTTTTATTTCCAAAAAAGACAGCTTCAGCCTATATTAGTGTTGGGAAATCGGTTTCAAATCACAGTCAATAATTGGTTTCTAGTTGGAAGACTAAATCAACTAATGACCGATTGTACAATTGTTTTCTTAGAAATTAATAATACAGCACTCCCAGTATCATCCTTTGAAGAATAGAATGTGAAAATTTAGTTAAACTAAGGGCCTTAAGACACTTTCTTCAGATTTTTCTACTAACTTCATAGATGAACATGAAACAATTGTAACTGCCTATTAACATATAGGCAGTTACAACTGTTTCACGATGAGCCATTAAACAGATTTTGGTTGCGAAAACAATATATAATGGCTTTCATTTATGTGCGAGGAACTGATTAATCGATTATGCAATTTCTTAGTCAACTATCACAATCAAAAGCCCAAATCAACTGATAATCAATTATAATGGATGAATCTGCACATCACTAGCCTACATGCAAGTGCAGCTTATTGTTCGGAAAAGATATTGTTGGGAAACGTGATCCAGGATGATCTAAATATGATTTAAAAAGCAATTTATAGAAAACAAAACAAATTTCAGCAGGTTAATTTTCAATTGAGTTTAAGTCTGATTGTATATTTACAGATGACTGGAGCACACAGAACACCAAAATTAAACATCTTATAAAAGTTCTATGTGATGCTGCATTGTTTGAGGCAGCTGATTATCTCTCAGTAAATGTCCTACATGGAGACAAAGTTCCTCGTACACAGGAACCAGTCAGTAACCCACAACAGCTACCTTCACCGGAATGGGAACCAGACAATAAGCCAAATAACGACAAGTTAAAAAGTAGTTCCAATGATCAGCCAATGAAATTGTCTGAAGGTGAGAAAGGAAATGTGTATGGAGGTCAGTACTACCAGTTATCCAATCACAGATCAGATGTTCCGTACAACCAACTTCAGGTAGAAGTTATATACAATCGTATCCCGTCATATGATAGCCAGCCATCTGTGCCTGTGAAAGACCCAAATCCTATGGAGGTATTACCTGAACAAAGTAAAGAAGATACATTTGAAAGTTCAAACACTCTTCAGGTTAGTAGAAATTCAAGTTCTCAAATTGAAATAATCAAAGGATAAAGGGCTTGGTGTAAAACTAAAGTATTATTTAGCTTCTTATTACTGTAAGTTACTGAAACTTGGAATAAGCCCTCAACCCTAACTAAATAAAAAATGTAAAGCATTTATCAATTAACCATTTAAAATTGTAAAATTGTAATTAACATAAAATTGACCTTGAATGGGCAATTTTGATATTGACTGAAAATTTTGAGGATTAGTACAAACAGAAAGGCCTTATGGCTTATCTCAACCGATGCATATGTTAATAGCAATTTTAAAAGTTTAAGTATTCGGTAAATATACCTTACTTTTGTATCTTTTAGAACATATACTGGTATAAAACAATTCTATTACTGTAAATAAAAGCCTCATGATCTGGCCCAAAATACAGCATTTCATTAGGGGTTTTGCTAGATTATCCAGTCCTGGGGTTTTTGACCCCATGACTGTAAATTTTTTAGGGGTCAAAACTTCTGTTGAAGGGGCCAATGTGATAATTTTAGTACATGCAATTAAAGGGTAGATATTTCTTGCTGATTAACTTCAGGGAGGGGCATTTTTCAAGTTAAAATCATTAAAAATCTTCTCCTTCCAAACCATTTAGCAGATTTCAATGTAACTATGCATGGATGTTCCTTGGGTGACCCTTTACTTGAATTGTTCATGAAATTATGGTTGACCCCCTAAATATGGGTGTGGTAGGGCGAAAGTCTGGGGTTATTAAAACCAGTGGAGCGATACAGGCCTTCTTGTGCCTCTTGTTTTCCTAACCTTTTTGTTTTCAAATATTGCTTTTCATATGGATTGAAAATTGTTTTGGGCTATGTGTCCATTCATGATTTCATGCTTTGTTTTCAGGTCAGAAAGGTGAACAATTCTGTGAGTTCACAAGGAAAGCAAATTGAGCCTGTAGAAAACACAGAGTATTTCACATGTGGTGAAAATGAAAAAGGTGGAAACAGAGCACCTGTCAAACTGAAATTAGAAGACTGGGAACCAAAGAAAGAGAAAGCTAGGGAGCCGATGGAAGCTGATGAAATGTCGCATGACCCAAATCAATCAGAAGTGAATGATATTTACCGTTTGATTGGCTCACAAAAGATAAATTATGAATTATTACATGATATAACTGATGGATTTAGCATGATTTACGGTAACAAAGGAGGCAGATTGATCGGGTCTGGAGGCTTTGGAGACGTCTTTCTGGGAACTTTCAAAAATGGTTACAAGGTCGCCATTAAAAAGTTAAAGAAGCTGGACAATGAAGAGGCGGAGGTTGAGAAGCAGTTCCGTACAGAACTGGATTCTTTGATTAGATTTAGACATAAGAATATTGTCCGTCTGTACGGATACTCTATAGATGGTCCAGGAAAGTGTCTTGTTTACGAATATCTGAGTAATGGATCACTTGAGGACAGACTTCATAAAGTAAATCAAACACCACCACTACCTAACAACATCCGGGTTTCAATATTGCAGGGGACAGCTGATGGAATAGCGTTTCTTAATGAACAAGGCATTATTCACAGAGACATTAAGAGTGCTAATGTATTATTGGACGAAGACTTTCTTCCCAAAGTTGGTGATTTCGCCACGGCTCGTGGAGGTCCGAGAGGTAATGAGACTAAAGCTATGTCAACACAGCTCGTAATTGGAACATCAGCGTATTTGGCTCCTGAAGCGATGCATTTTGACGTCTCTACGAAGTTAGATTCATACAGTTTCGGTATTATTATTTTAGAAGTGTTAACATCACTGTGGCCGGTAGATCACGATAGAGAGGAAAAGGACATTAAAAGTCACGTGGATGAAAATGAGGTGTCCCAACTTCTAGATACCTCAGGCGGGAAATGGCCTGACAAATCTGTTGATGTTCTTCTTGACATCTCGGGAAAATGTACCCAACACAGTAAAAGACGTCGATGTAATGTCAAAGACATTTTGTCGGAGTTGCATGATGTTCTAGTCTAAATTTTATTGATATAATTTGTTAATGTATTTGGAATATTGTATGTTAAATGATTTTTATTTGACTGTTGAAATTGTAATTTCGCTCAGGGAAGAAGTCGCTGATAAAATCCAAAACGCATGTGGCCGCTCACATATTAGCAAGATACAGCGTGGATTTAAGTACAAGCAATTTCTATTATCTATACTCCACCGAAGAAAGATCTACACAACTTTATAAGTACAATGTATCATTTTATCCGTCCATTTAGCCGGCCGGCCGATCTCTTTACAATAACGTGTTGAAACTTTCACAAACCGTTCTTTACCATGCGCCCTATTGTGATGGTATACTGCGCCATGCAAAAAATGGCCGGCATTCAAAATTTAATGTAAACAACTTCTACAGTTTTAGACCGACTTAAATTAATCTTTGGAAGAAGCTTTCTCATCATGTGACCATACGCATATTGTCACCATTTTGTGATCGTATTCTGAATCGCGGAAAAAGAGTCCTCCAGGGCTCATTTCTTGTTAACCGTACGGTGATAACTCTTCCAATATTTAAAGACTGATTCTCATTAGCGTTGATTCTCGAAAAACGTTCAGAGACTGTTCGCCATCTTGCTATTCCGGCCCCTATCCGTTGTGTTTAGTCGCGGTTTGGCAATATTATGTTGTGTCACAAAAAGTGCCACCATGAAAAATGTATATCAACATGACCAGTGCTTAAAATCAAGTTTTTATTTGGCTTTGTATATATTATCAACGGCATTTTTGTGTTACATTAAAACTTGTTTTAAGCGACCACAAACGGGACCACCAAAAAGCGGTCGTTAAAGAAAATGGCTGCTTAATGCACGTTTTGTTTACAAAGAATATATATATATATATATATATATATATATATATATATATATATATATATATATATATATATATATATATATTTTCAATGATCCTATGTTGTAAAAACTCAATAGAATCGTCTGATCGAGACGATTCTGGTGAGTTTTATGAACATGGGATTCGTTTTCAATAATTTTAGACCAAGAATGACTACAAAATGATATTTTGATTTAAAGAAGGGCATTTGGAAAACTCGCTTAATAAAAATGGTTGCTTAATAGACGTGGTCGCTCGAGCAAAATTGACTGTATGTTCATCACACACGGGCGAAATCACGATATAGTTAAAGGTAACGGATCCCGCGTTCAAGATGTAATCGTTCGCGAAACGTTGAAGGATGAGTAGCGAGCAAATTGGGGCCCCATTTTCAAATTTTCGCAAACGATTTTGGGTCCTGAACCTAAGCCAGATAGCTCCTATTTAACCGTATAAAGGAAAATATTCACTCACCTACCTATAGTTGCTTTGATTTTCTACGGCGAATTACTATCACTAACTTCTTTGTCCTACACGGTTGAAAAGGGATTGGGTATAAATATGACCAGCCCGATTAGGTCAGTTGGTAGAGCACCGGACTTCAAAACCATTGGAGTTCGGCAGCGTGGGTTCGATTCCCGGGCTGGTACACTAATAAAAACTAATTGTCTTTCGGATGAGACGTTAAACCGAGGCCCCGTGAGACGGTGCTTTACACCGAGCACGTTAAAGAACCATGGCGGATCTCAGCAGTAGTTTCGTCATGTATCATTGCACTATCCCCCGTAATAACCAACCGTCTTCTGGGGGCGTCGCTCATAAGGGCATGTGCTACGGTAGCGACGATAAATAAACGGAAATACACACACATATGACCTTAAAGCGATTCCTTAGGGCACTCGCGCGAGACAGGGTCGAATCGCTCAGCCGAAGTGAAAGCACAAAAAACCAAAACAACCTCCAAATTTGGCATCTTTGTGCATAAATTTTTAGCTCACCTAAGCACATCGTGCTCAAGGTGAGCTTTTGTGATCATTGGATGTCCGTTGTGCGTCGTCACTCGCCTGTCGTCCGTCGTCTGACGTCA